>APFE030167490.1:0-22136 GCA_000404065.3 Pinus taeda
TGAAAATGCTTAATAAATCAAACCCTCAAATAGCTGCACTGGTTTTCCCGCATTAGATTTTTCTGGGGACATTAGTCCAAAAATAACAATGTCATTTGTGTGCTTGTTTCTGTTCCCTTCAGTTGATGATCTGTAATGTGTTGAGCATGTACTTGTGTTTATTTTCAGTATTTACATGGTAAATAACTTGTTAATTAATCAGAACAGGTAGGAAGGAATAAATCAGAAAGTATATGGAGGGTTTCTAATTGTTAGACTTAGAAACTCCAACATGGCATCAAAGGGTGGTTACAAATCACAGGAGAACAAAGCAGAGCCGAGCAGAGCAGCAACAGTAGAAAACAATTGTCTAGCAAAGAAGCAGCAAGGAAGGGGTGACGCAGAGCCTGCGTCATCAAGTTCGAGCCAAGAAGAGGCAGCGTAGAGGCTAAGGGAGGCAAAGACAGGCTCACGCAGAGGCCAGGAGGGCTGAGGAAGTTGATTTGCCGGTGTCGGGATTGTGCAGAGCCTAGGAGCTCTAACCTTCAGGTTGTTGGGGTTTAGGAGGCAGTGCGTAAGTTACAAAGTGGAGCTGGTCGGGTACTATAGTCAGAACAATACCTTATAGGGCAAGGCCAAGGTAAAGAGAGTTGTTGCCGAGGCAGATTTCTAGCCAAGGAATCCAAATCAGTGTTGTTGTTGCACAGACGATCAAAGAGGGGCAACTTGACGTTCGCAGAAGGATTTCCAGGTGGGAAATCGGGACTCAAAGGGAGTCCAGAAGAGAACTTCCAAACGAGAAGTAAAGAGACTCAGCAGGATTCGAGTCGAGAAATTCCAGACGAGAAGTGGAGAGACTCAGCAGGAGTCCAACCAAGAACTTCCAAAAGGGAAGTAGAGTGACTCAACAGAAGTCCAACCGAAAACTTCCATACGAGAAGTGGAGAGACTCAGCAGGAGTCGAACCAAGAACTTCCAGACGGGAAGTAGAGAGACTCAACAAGAGTCAAATCGAGAACTTCCAAATGAGAAGTAGAGAGACTCAGTAGGAGTCGAACCGAGAACTTCCAGATGGGAAGTAGAGAGACTCGGAGGAGTCAACAAGAAGAGCAGAGAAATGGCCATGAATGTGCTGAGGGATCAGGACAAGTTAGAAGGCCAGGATCCTTTATGTTCTGTGTGCCATGAGTGCACACACACCACTTGAGCGGAACTGAGGAAACATCGAGCTGTAGTCAGACGGACTACAGGTGATGAGGGGCAGGATCCTCGAGGTACCCAACCTCTTGGATTAGACCTTGCTACGAGAGCCCCGAAGAGGAGTAGCAATACTGGCGATGTCAGTAGAGACAGATGCGGATGGAGCAACAGAGGGAGCTATAGTGCAGGATTCTCAGGACAACGCGAGGCTAGCACGTTGCAACAGTGCGAGAGGCACGGGAGTGTTGCACTAGTGCAGGATGGCACAGAGAGGTGTGCAACGATGCGAGATGCATGGAGTTGTTGCAGCAGCGCAGAGATCAGAGGGGGCACTTGTCAGTGACAGAGGGATCTTCAGCGTCAGGAGTGTTTCTAGCCTGACAGAGATGTCAAAGTTGCGAGATCAGTTACTTACTTCTCAGTAACCGAGTTGCAGTGCAGCAGTTAGCCCAGTGGTAGTGCTATGGGCAGCATGATGAGAGGGGTTGCAGTGCAGATGCAGCAGTGGCAGTGGCAGGGCCATGGGTAGCAGCACGGATACAGAGGGAGTTGCAGTACGGATGGAGTAGTGACAGTGGCAGGGCCATGGGTAGCAGTATAGGATGCAGCAGTGCAGAGGATGTTGGGTAGCAGGCCTAACATCAACACAGGGACCGATGTCAGATGATCGGAGTGATGCTCAGTGAGGAATATTACTAGATCACAATCCTCACTAAGAGGGAGTGTTGATTTGGGGTAGCATCGAATGTGCTCTAACCACGAAAATTAGTGGAGAGGTTAAAGCGCATGATATCTCCAATACCCAGAAAGGGTTTGGACAAATTCTAAACAGTTTGGGAGATATTAAAAATTTTTAATATTTTTAATGGAGTCCCTAAGTCTAACCTTAGGGAAAATAAAATATTAATGTGAATTAATATAAAACTGTGTTAGAATGGACCAAAAGTCATGGATCAAGCCAGATCTAACCTTAGCCGTTAATTAGGGACTTAATATCAGTCGTTGATTGGTCAACGAAAAAAGTATAAGAGGAGACTTGAGGGTCACTTGGAGAACACACCAAGAGATCAAGATTTTGATTGTCTGGGGTTGGGTTTGTTGAGAAAATTGAGAGAGCGATCTAGAGTTGCAGCTGAGGGGAAGTGAATACAGAAGCAGAGAGGCAGAGATAGTGCCGGGAGGGTCAGTGAAGCAACTGGGAAAGTTGACGCAGAGGACAGAAGCTGGAACTATCGAGAACAGTTGGAACTGTCGGAAACTATCGGAACTGCCGGGAAAGATGATGCAAAGGGCAGAAGCCGAAACTATCGGGAACAGTCGGAACTGTCGGGAACTGAAATTGTCAGGAACTGCCGAAACTACCGGGAAAGTAGACGCAGAGGGCAAAAGAGGCTGACACAGTCCCTAGAGGTTAATGTTGGGGTTTTTCGTGGGGCAGATTGGAGCTAAGGAGCTGCCGAAGTGTTTATCCGGGGTTTCAGCCGGAGTGTTTATCCGGGGTTTTAGCCAGAGTGTTTATCCGAGGTTTCAGCCGAAGTGTTTGTCTCCGAAGGAGAGGTACTACTGCCAAGATTTTTCTTTGTTGGGTGAGCCAGATTTGGCACCCAGATTGTATTATGAAACTGCTTAATAAATTAAACCCTCAGATAATTGCACCGATTTTCCCGCAATGGGTTTTTCCGAGGACATTAGTCCAAAAATAACAGTGTCATTTGTGTGCTTGTTTTTGTTTCCTTCAGTTGCTGATTTGTAATGTGTTGAGCATGTACTTGTGTTTATTTTCAGTATTTACATGTTAAATAACTTGTTAATTAATTAGAACAACTAGGAAGGAATAAATCAGAAAGTACATGGAGGGTTTCTGACTGTTAGACTTAGAAACTCCAACAATTAGAGGTTTTGTTCTGAGAGAAAAGTAGATCTATTATTTTCCAAGATACTTCAACAAGCTTGAGAGACAGAGCTTAAGACAGCCATTTTTGCAACCAATGTGAAAGTTGAGGATCGACTTGATGGGGTTTCAAATTTCTTGCCATGCAAGGAAAGAGTCTCAGTAATCTTGAAGGAGCAATACTTGTGGGAAGCCGTGTCCGACCCTCCTGCTCCAACATAGACCTTAGGGAGCATGCAGACACCAATAATAGTAGACCCTATAATGCAGGTAGCATGGGATAAGGAAATAAAGGAAAAGAAGGTGATCCCTTATGCTATTAAGGATCATCTAATTCTACATGTTGCAAAAAAAACCAAATATAAGGACATATTTGATTTCGTAGTATTACTTTTTCAAAGTGATAACATGAGTCAAAAAATGATTCTCAAAACTAATCTCAAAATGCAAAATGAACCCCTCCAACAATGTGACCAATTGCCTTATGAGAATCACACAAATCCATGACCAACGTGCAATTATTGGAGGATGTACTAGATACAGAGCTAGTGAATGTTGCTTTGAATGGGTTGACCAAGGCTCGAGAACCATTCATCATGGGCATTTGTGCCCAAAAGTATCTTCCCAAGTGGGAGAGACTTTGTGATGACTACATCCAAGAGGATACTCGTAAAGAGTCCACGAAGAACAAGCGAAGAGGAGCAACAAATGAAAACTTGGTCTTGGTCAATGAGATGAAGAAGACCAAAGGGAAAATTTTCATCAAAAAGGGTGACAATTGTTGAAGAATGTAACTAGTGTCAGTCTTCATAATTGTATTTCATTCATGATGTATTGAATTTGTCAAAAGAAAGAAAAAGAAATTTTATTATAAATAAAATTGACTTATTAAAGCATGCCTTTCATGCTTGGGTCAATTATTTATAGGTCAAAGCCTGCATTGCAGGCTTCTAGGGTTTATGTCCATGTCAGGATGTAAAAGACCCTTGGGATTTATTTGTCAAAAAAGAAATTTATTTTATGTGAAATTAGGTCTCCTAGGCTTCCTCCACCAAGTCGGTCTCAAAGAAGGACAAGTTAGCCTAACAAAGGATGCTCGTAAAGAGTCCACGAACAACAAGCGAAGAGGAGCAACGAATGAAAACTTGTTCTTGGTCAATGAGATGAAGAAGACCAGAGGGAAAATTTTCATCAAAAAGGGTGACAATTGTTGAAGAATGTAACTAGTGTCAATCTTCATAATTGTATTTCATTCATGATGTATTGAATTTGTCAAAAGAAAGAAAAAAGAAATTTTATTGTAAATAAAATTGACTTATTAAAGCATGGCTTTCATGCTTGGGTCAATTATTTATAGGTCAAAGCTTGCATTGCAGGCTTCTAGAGTTTATGTCAAATGTCCTTGTCCATGTCACATTGTAAGAAACCCTTCCTAGGATTTATTTGTCAAAAAAGAAATTTATTTTATGTGAAATTAGGTCTCCTAGGCTTCCTCCACCAAGTTGGTCTTAAAGAAGGACAAGTTAGCCTAACAGAGGGGCAAAAACTCTTATATAAAGGCAGCAACTCAAACTCACTCATCAAGTTCGATGTGCAACTTATGGGGCTAGAAAAATTGTGAAGTTCAAGGAAGAAGAGGAAAGGGCTAGCGAAGGAGAAGGATGTCTCTATCAAGCACAAGAAGTCGAAATTCTCCCTCTCTCTCACGTGTGAAGCTTCTAGGCTGCTGGAGGGTCGAAATTGTAGTATTGAAGCTGGGCCAAAATTGTAGTACTGAAGCTGGGCCAAAATTTTGTGTTGTTGGCGGCCGGAATCTCTAGGTTGTTGTTGGGCTAAAGTTGGTGGACAATTGTTGAAGAATGTAACTAGTGTCAGTCTTCATAATTGTATTTCATTCATGATGTATTGAATTTGTCAAAAGAAAGAAAAAGAAATTTGTTTATAAATAAAATTGACTTATTAAAGCATGGCTTTCATGCTTGGGTCAATTAGTTATAGGTCAAAGCCTGCACTGCAGGCTTCTAGTGTTTATGTCAAATGTCCTTGTCCATGTCACATTGTAAAAGACCCTTCTTGGGATTTATTTGTCAATAAAGAAATTTGTTTTATGTGAAATTAGGTCTCCTAGGCTTCCTCCACCAAGCCGGTCTCAAAGAAGGACAAGTTAGCCTAACAGAGGATGCTCGTAAAGAGTCCACGAACAACAAGTGAAAAGGAGCAACAAATAAAAACTTGTTCTTGGTCAATGAGATAAAGAAGACCAAAGGGAAAATTTTCATCAAAAAGGGCGACAATTGTTGAAGAATGTAACTAGTGTCAATCTTCATAATTGTATTTCATTCATGATGTATTGAATTTGTCAAAAGAAAGAAAAAAGAAATTTTATTGTAAATAAAATCGACTTATTAAAGCATGGCTTTCATGCTTGGATCAATTACTTATACGTCAAAGCCTGCATTGTAGGCTTCTAGGGTTTATGTCAAATGTCCTTGTCCATGTCACATTGTAAGAGACCCTTCTTGGGATTTATTTGTCAAAAAAGAAATTTATTTTATGTGAAATTAGGTCTCCTAGGCTTCCTCCACCAAGTCAGTCTCAAAGAAGGACAAATTAGCCTAACAGAGGGGAAGAAACTCCTATATAAAGGCAACAACTCGAACTCACTCATCAAGTTCGATATGCAACTTATGGGGCCAGAAAAAGTGTGAAATTCAAGGAAGACGAGGAAAGGGCTAGCGAAGGAGAAGGATGTCTCTATCAAGCACAAGAAGTCGAAATTCTCCCTCTCTCTGACGTGTGAAGCTGCTAGGCTGCTGGAGGGTCGAAATTGTAGTATTGAAGCTGGGCCAAAATTTTGTGTTGTTGGGGGCCGAAATCTCTAGGTTGTTGTTGGGCAAAAGTTGTTGGACAAGAAGACACAACTAAAGATTGTTGAATTTAATTGGAAGGCTAACTTGGTGGAAGAGGAAGGTCTATTGGTCTTAGGTCATGGTCTATCTCATTTTGAATCTACCGATGGAAGAGATTTTAACTGGGTTTTCCCCTATAGAAAGGTTTCAGCCCTGGCAGAGTGCCTACATCTTGTGTACTTTATCTTCGTGTTTTGCTTTTGGTAATTGCTTGATGAAACTAAGATAAAAGAAGAACATAAGAAAGATGATAAGAACTCTACTAATTATAAAAAAGAGAAGAGTTTTTTGCCTTTCCGATTTTCTAACAACAATGAGGGAGAGGAACAACATTCCAAGCAGAAGAGAAATATGACCAAGATCAAATGCTATATTTGTTATAAGAATGGCCATTTTGCTTCTCAATGTCCACATATGAAGAAAGGCAAAGGGAAGTCATAGAAAGTTGCAGCAACAATAGAGAAACGGTTGAGCAAACTTGCTTTCATGTTCGAGAGTGACTTTTTCACGCATGTCCTACCTTTCTACCAGCGTTATTGCTAGAAGCCCCTGGTACTTGGACAGTGGTGCCTACCACCTCAAAGGCTAGACAGATATTTAGTAGATTTGCATAGAACGACTCAGAGACATATTGAGCTTGGCAATGATGCCAAGTATGTAGTGAGGGGGCAAGGGGTACTTTAGTTCCAGCTTGAGTAAGAAGGGTCCTTTCATGCGCAGGAGGTACTCTATCCACTTGACCTAAATAACCTTTTGTCCATCTCAATCATGGAGTACAAAGGTTTTGAAGTCAACTTCTGGAGGGGGCAAGTGTTCATTTTCCTAAAGGGAGCCAATCCAGATTCTAGAAACTGCAATAAGGGTTAGAATCTCAGAGAGAAACCTATATAGACTTCAAGGTCATCCTGCTCATGCACTAGAGCACACCAATGACAGCATCTACGAGCTTTGGCATAGGAGGATGGGGCATCTCCATCACAAGGCTCTACCGTTACTGAGATGGATAGGAGATCTTGGGATATTTGGTTGTCTAGTCTACATCCACATACCTATGGAAAAGAGGGCAAAGTTGCAACCCTCCAGTGAGAGGAACATCCCTGTGGGATACAACAAGAATTCCAAGGCTTATAGAGTCTTCTTGACATATCACGAGAAGAAAGTGTTGAGTTGACATGTCGAGTTTGGGGAGAACTTGGCATCTAAGAAATATCAAGACCTACCAACAATTGCAGGGGGGCCTCAAGAGGAGGAACCAAAGGAGAAGCTGAGAGCAAAGACTTCTAGTAACAGAGATAGCCAACCTTCAATGTAGGAGGAGCATTCAACTCCTTCAACATCAGTCAAGAGGCTCAGGTGGGCAAAGCAGACCTTACGAGATGATTGAGTGAATGTCAACCCTTGCAAGACCAATTTCAAGGAGAGAAGACCTCTGCAAAAGTTTTTTATGTACGTGGCTTTGATTACCAACATCATAAACTTAGAACCTTCTAGCTTTAAGGAAGCAACCAACCAACAAGTGTGGAGAGATGTCATGGTGGAGGAGCACAACTCCATCATGAAGAATGATGTCTCGGAGATTGTATCAAGACCAAATGGGAAGTCAATTGTGACTTAAAGTATGTAGTAGATGGCAATATGGAAAAATACAAAGCTAGATTTGTTGCTCGTGGATTCTCTTAAAAAGAGGGAGTAGACTACGATGAGACTTTTTCTCCCATAGTCAAATACTCCTCTATTCGAGCAGTTCTTTCGACAATTTTTGAGATGGGATGAAGCATCCACCAGATGGGTGTGAAGAAGTCTACATTGAGCAGCCGCAAGGGTTTGAGGTCCATGTAGAAATAACTCGAAATTTGCAACTACTAATGAATTTGAATTGAAAACAAAAGAAACAAATTTCTTCTACTCAATCTATGGAAGGGAAAACATACAATAAAAACACATGCAATCAATCACAATGAACACATTTTTTAATGGGAACCCAACTGGGAAAAACCCCTCCTCTATTAGATGAGAAAAATTGATCTATTATAATGACAAATTCAATCCTGAAGCACAACCGACACTGCAATACTGATCTCCTCCTCCTGAGACTGCTTTGCAAAATACTTAGCCAATTCTTGGCCTCGTGCTATGTTTCCTTGCACAATTCCTGAGGAAATTAGTTCCTAAAGAATAGGAGAAGCCCCTATTTGATGTGCAATTCCCAAGAGAGTAGTCTCACCTGCTACATGCAAACACTGTAAACTCACTAGTATAAAATAATGATTACATTGATGTCTTTTTCCTCCACTCAACTAGGCAATTCGAATTCCATGCATGACTGGGGCTACTTTTCGTAAATTAACTAGTTAACTGAGATATCAGTGAGTTAACAACAATTACAACAACTCAACTAAACTCCTACTGACTATATTTATGACTAGAGCTCAAATAACTGAGTTTAACCAACAATAACTCCACTAGATTGCTAAATCTTAACAATCAACCCATGCACAACTCTACTTCTTGCCAACAAACTCGTATTGACTGACTTAACTAAGTGACAATGCCATATCACTCCTGCTAATTGCAACTCAAGTCATCTTACTAATGTGGAAATTTGAATTTCTCCATTTCTCCAATCCTTCTCCTCTTGAAGAATGCATTGTAACAAAAATAACACTCCCTCTCACTATTGTTGTTGCTACTGCAACAACTGCAACTGAGAAGCATCCAGAATACTGAATCAACTATGTCTCTGAGTTGCAATTGTCTCCGGAATCTCTGGCTACTACTAGCCTCTGCAACTGTCGCTCAATATTTGACCGCATTGACTAACATTGATCCTTCTGTTACTGAATATTGTAGGGCCCTGTAGAAAGGGTAATGATCCATGAGAATAGTATACTACAACTGTTGTTTCTCTCCTATGGACCTTGCCCAAATATTTGCAACTCTGGGACTAAGGCTCTACATCGCCCCACTTCACTCCTAGAGGTATAGTTGCATGCAAGGCGAAATCTACCTCTAGCTTGTAGAGATTTTTAACTCGAACACCAATTTGTTTTAATTTTCCAGTAGCAACATGCTTCAGATAAGATTTCCCCCTACGGAACACCACATCATATCCTTTGTCCTCAAGTACAGCTATAAAAAATAGATTTTTTTTCATGCTAAGCACATACATTACATTCTTGACGTGAATATGAGAGCCTGACTCCCTCTTAAAGGTGATAGTGACAATCCCTTTGGTACTATATCTCCCATCATCTCCAAGCTCTATGTGTAATTGTAGGTCTTTCTCCTCTAAGTTGTTGAAGAACTCATTATTTCTTGTCATATGATATGAAGCACCAGAGTCTAGGTAGCACTTGTTGAGAAATCTAGGGCATAGCAATTAGGATCTTCTTTTACTTAGGTTATTAGTGTTCTTCTTCATCAAACAGCTACCAATGCATAAACCATAAAAAGACAGGAGACACAAAATATAGGCTATCATCCAGGGCCAAAACCTCTCACTCTTGAGAGGAAAACCCAAACAAAATCCTCTTCTTATAGAGATTCTAATTAACAAATACCAAGACCAAGACCCTTGACCTATTTTCCGCTCCAAGACCAAGATACAAGATCCTTAGCCAACGACAGTCAACCTTTTGCTCCTTCCTCCTTCTCGACTTCTTCTTCAACCTTGGCTTCATCTTCATAGGGCACCGACCATCCATCACTTTCATACATGGGTCAGTCATGTCATCATCGGAAAGTGATCCATCAATCCATATTTGGCCTTCCTTCATGCCATGTTTCTTTCTTCATGCTATGTTTCCTTAAGGATCTTTCATCCTACTACATGTGCATCAGTGGTGGAAGACATCCATAGATCTTCCCTCGGCAACCTTGCATAAACACATCCAGATATTTGTTCAAAAAATAAAGGAATGGACACTAAAATCAACATTACCTTTGTGATGGTCTTTCATCATGAAATCTTCTAGTTTGCATCAGTGTCCTGCATACATATCGACACATCTCCCAAAGATATATATTGTCAAGGGTCTCTTTCTTTTCAGACTCCATCAGAGTCTTCATATCTTCCATGGAGATATCCTAGTCAAATCTTCTTGGTCTTTTGGATGTTGATTTCCTTTAACATGGTTGCATATTCTATGATCTCTTTCTTTCTTCACACATTTCATTCCCAGGAACTTCCAATCAGAATTCCTCAATTATAGTCAACCACCTCATATTACATATGAGGACATATTATGTTGATTTTAATGAATGTGTGACCCATGCATTTCTACATTCCTTCGAAGGAGGAGATCCTTCCTTTGATTATGCTCTCACGATAGAGCATTGACCCATGTTACCTGCAACCATATGACATGACTCTTCAATATAGACTATAAGCATGCATATCTCTTTTTCCTTTGGGTCATCCAGACTTCCTACAACAACTTCCTTCATTGAAAGAGCTTCAATCCCTTGATTTGCTTCTCCTTTTATGTCATCATACCATCATCCATGAATTTCACAAGTTTGGAATTCTTGATGAAACACTTGCTTCCCCTCATGATCGGTGAACCTTACAATGTAGATTCCACCAGAGAATCTTGAGCAACTAAAGTATCCCCATCAGAAGATGTTTCCTTTTGACAGATGTATATGATGAACCTTGTACTAGATGACCTTTCAATGTAGATTTCATCAGCGAATCTTGAGGATCTAAAGTATCCCCATCAAAAGATGTTTCCTTTTGACAGATGTATATGATGAACCTTGTACTAGATGACCTTGCCACTTATGTTTTCAATGAGATTCCCAAGAACTATATCCTTGACTTTCGATTCTAACCATCTTTCATGCTTCTCTATGATGTCTCAAGATCTTGATTTCAATACTTCCATGATGCCTTGATGCATCCCATTATTTTACTTAGTGAATCACGATAGCCATATCTTACAATAGAGGACTTAGGAACTTGAAAAGAACTTATGTGACGAAGACTATCTCAATAGTGGAGACCTATTACTTCCTCCTTCTTCGACTTCTTCCTTTCAGCTTCCTCCACTTCCTCAGTGATGTGGTCTTCTTCTCTTCTTCTTTTCTTATTGTCCTTATTGAGCTTAGAACAATCTCTTCTATAGTACCCAATTCTTGACACCCATAGCATTGTATTTTAGCCATGTTCTTCTTCTTTTTCGGAGGACCAAACTTTCCAAATTTCCCCTTTCTTTTAGTCATAGTAGCATATGCTTGATTTTTCTCACCTACTCCCACATCAAATTTGGCCTTTAGTCTAGATTCTTCAATTTTGCATAGTGACCATAGATCCTGGAATGGAGTAGCTTCTTTCTTCCCACAAATACTTGAAATAAAGTTACCCCACTCTTCCGGTAGTGCATTTAATACGATTTTAGTCATTTCTCTATCAGACATGACTTCTCCTAGATCTTGTAGTTGATCTCGGATTTCAGATATCCTCATAAACCATGAGGCTATTCCATCTTCCCTTGACATCTTCAATTTGTAGAGTTCTTGCCTTAATGAGATGACTTCTCCAGCAGTGCTTACGGAGTACAACTCTACAGTTTGTCATAGATTTCTTTTGAAGTTTCGAGTTTGGATACATATGGGATGAGGGGATCATTGATGGACTTTATGATAATCCTTTGGGCCCTGACTTCTCCTTTCATATACTTTGCAACAGCTTGAGCATCTTCCTTTCATAGTTTAGTGATAAATCCTTTGACATGTTCCATAACCTCATTTTCAACGAGGTTCAAATATGTCCTTTTCTTCCATGCAAGATAGTTTGAAGCCCCAACAAATTTGTTGCTTTCCTTGCAGATAGACATTTTGACATATTCAAATGTGGACATAAATATACTTACTTGATAGGATGCTCCTTCTTGTTTCTTTCTTGATGTTGACGATGATATAGAGGATAGAAAACTTCTCTTTATTGAAGATAATTTTCTTCAATAATGATCCTTGACTTGTATGACTAGATGACAAATCCTAAAGGCTCACAATGGGAGCCATCACTAAAAATAAAATTCCTTGCTCATGAAACCCATGAAACAAGCATTAATAATAATTTTATTTTTCTTCTTTTCATCAATTACATAAAATCATATTTCCACATGTCATTATGAAGACCGAACCTAGTTACATTTTTCAACACCACTCACTCGCTCTTACTGTGCTTTCCATTCACGCACTGAGGATGAAATCCAACTCGAATTGTGATGTGAAAGCATCTCCTCCTGTTGTTGTTGCAGGTTCCTTGTTGGATTTCTTATGTGGACACTTGGTTGCATATTGTCTATACTCATGGCAGTGAAATCATTTAATTTGACTGAGGTCTTTCTTCTTGCCATGGTTTTGGCCAGATTTTTCCTCACCTTGGGCCTTCTTTCCTTTGGCATTCTTTCCTTTTCCAACTAGAGCACAGTGTTCTTCCTCATCAAATTTGCTAAGACTCCATCTCTAGTGATTCTTCTAATCTCCTCCTGCACCAAGTCAGACCAATGTCTCTCCCATTTTCGGAGCTTGTCTCTTCCATTAACTGGATCCTGATAGCTATGTCAGAACTTCAGAAGACCAAGGAGTGTTAATCTCACAAGCTCAATGGTGGCACAGTCTCTCCTACTCCTCCAAGTTAATCTCTGACCTGAGTGAATCTAGATAGGTACTGAACAATGGTTTCATTTTTCTACATTCGAATGTTCATGAGCTTATCTTTCAATGTCAATTTCTTGGCATCACTGCTGCTTTCGAATAGGTCTCTAAGGGTCTTCCACATTGCATAAGCAGTTTGCTTTCCATGCAAACTCGAAACAACATGGTCTCTGACTCACTCCAAGATAATCCTCCTAGCTTTAGTTGTATCTTTCTTCCACTGAGCCAGTTGTTGTGCATCGGAGGTTGATGGTTTTGCAATATCAGTTTTTGTGTATTCCAATAATCCATTGTCATTCAGCACAACTTCCATTCTGTCCCCTTCCTGATAACTATGTCAGAACTTCAGAAGACCAAGGAGTGCTAAGCTCACAAGCTCAATGGTGGCACAGTCTCTCCTACTCCTCCAAGTTCATCTCTGACCTAAGTGAATCTGGATAGGTACTGAACAATGGTTTCATTTTTTTACATTCGAATGTTCATGAGCTTATCTTTCAATGTCAATTTCTTGGCATCACTTCTGCTTTCGAATAGGCCTCTAAGGGTCTTCCACATTGCATAAGCAGTTTGCTTTCCATGCAAACTCGAAACAACCCAAGATAATCCTTCTGGCTTTAGTTGTATCTTTCTTCCACTGAGCCAGTTGTTGTGCATCGGAGGTTGATGGTTTTGCAATATCAGTTTTTGTGTATTCCAATAATCCATTGTCATTCAGCACAACTTCCATTCTGTCCCCTTCCAAATAATGAAATTTGAACTTCCCTCCAATGCATACTCAAGTTTCAATCCATTGGAAAGCATTGTTCCTGCACTGAAGAAAATTCCTGCACCATAAATCTGTTATTCAAAATTTCTCTAAGAGAAGATCAGGAAGTTGCTATCTATGTAGTTTTCAAGGATCTGATACCATGTAGAAGTAACTCAAAATTTGTAGCTACTAATGAATTCGAACTGAAAACAATACACACAAATTTCTTCTACTCAATCTGTGGAAGGGAAAACATACAATAGAAACACATGCAATCAATCAATCACAATGAACACCGTTTTTACTGGGGAAAACCCCTCCTTTATTTGTATTATATCAGACGAGAAACATTAATCTATTACAATGACAACTTCAATCATGAAGCACAACACCTGCATTGCAATATTATCTCCTCCTCCTGAGACTGCTCTGAAAAATACTTACCCAATTCTTGGCCCTCCTGCTCCTCCTATTTCCTTGTGCAATTCCTGAGGAAATTAGCTCCTAAAGAATAGGAGAAGACCCTATTTGCTTATGCAATTCCCAAGAGAATAGTCTCTCCTGCTACATGCAAGCATTGTACACTCACTAGTATATAGTATCAATGTGGAAAAAGTCGAAGTCGGGATTAAATCGGCAAGGGTCCAAAAGTTGAAAAAGTCGTTAAAGTCGGGAGTTTTTCGAGAAAGTCGGCAAAAAGTCGGCAAAATTAAAAAAAAAAATACAAAAATATTCATTTTTTTAAAAAATCCAGACTTTTTTAATAAAATCCCGATATTTTCAAGCAAAAAAAAATCATTAAAGTCCCGATTTAATCCCGACTTTTTCGACTGGAAAATCAGCCGATTTAATCGGCCAGCCAAAAAAATAGAAAAATCGGGATTTAATCCCGATTTTTTCCCAACTTTTTCCACACTGAATAATAGTATACAATAATGATTACATTGATGCCTTTATACTCCAGAGTCCAGCCAACTAGGCAATTTGAATTCTATGCATGAATGGGGCTATTTTCAGTAAATTGACTAGTTAACTGAGAGATCAGTGAGTTAACAATTGTTACAAATACTCAGTTGAACTCCTACTGACTCTATTTATGACTAGAGCTCAGATAATTGAGCTTAACTAACAATAACTCTTCTAGATTGCTACATCTTAGCAATCAAATCTGCTATTTGAAATTTCTCTAAGAGAAGATCAGGAAGTTGGTTTCTATGTAGTTTTCAAGGATCTAATACAATGTAGAAATAACTCAAAATTTGTAGCTGCTAATGAATTCAAACTGAAAACAATACACACAAATTTCTTCTACTCAATTTGTGGAAGGGAAAACATACAATAGAAACACATGCAATCAATCAATCACAATGAACACTGGTTTTACTAGGGAACCCAACTGGGGAAAACCCCTCCTCTATTTGTATTATATCAGATGAGAAACATTAATCTATTACAATGACAACTTCAATCATGAAGCACAACTTGCACTGCAATATTATCTCCTCCTCTTGAGACTGCTCTGCAAAATACATAGCCAATTCTTGGCCCTCCAACTCCTATTTCCTTGTGCAATTCTTGAGGAAATTAGCTCCTAAAGAATAGGAGAAGACCCTATTTGCTTACACAATTCCCAAGAGAATAGTCTCACCTGCTACATGCAAGCATTGTACACTCACTAGTATATAGTATACAATAATGATTACATTGATGCCTTTATACTCCAGCCAACTAGGCAATTCGAATTCTATGCATGAATGGGGCTATTTTCAGTAAATTGACTAGTTAACTGAGATATCAGTGAGTTAACAATTGTTACAACTACTCAATTGAACTCCTACTGACTCTATTTATGACTAGAGCTCAAATAATTGAGCTTAACTAACAATAACTCTACTAGATTGCTACATCTTAGCAATCAACCCATGCACACCTCTACTTGTTGCCCACAAACTCGAATTGACTGACTTAACTAAGTGACAATGCCATGTCACTCCTACTAAATGCAACTCAAGTCATCCTGCCGATGTGGAAATTCGAATTTCTCCATTTGACCAAGGTGAAAATCAAATGAAACCTTTTCTTGCTACAATTTAACAGTCCATGACAATGAGACACCTGTATGCTTGCTTAAGAAATCCCTATATTAACTCAAACAGGAGCCCAAGGCCCGATATGCTAGGATTGACAGTACTTAGCAGGGCATAGGCTTCACTAAGAGGGAGGCAAATCCCAAGCTATACTTCTTGTTGGTTGGATATGAGCCCCTCATTTTGGTGTTGTATGTGGAAGATCTCATTCTAATAGATGCAAAGAGACTAATTGTAGGTTGCAAGCCAAACCTAGTGTTAGAATTTGAGATCAAGGATATCAAGTCGATGCATTACTTTCTAGCATTAAGGTTGGTAACAACTGAGCGAGATCTTTCTCGCACATGGGAGTACACTTTAGAGATCCTGAAGAGATTCAAGATGGAGGACAGAAGACTAATGGCCACTCTAATGGGTGACCAATTTCAAGAAGATTGATTCTTTAGTTTCAGAGTTGGCAAACTCCAAACAATATAGGAAAGTTGATTGGATCATTGATGTATCTGGTCAACGCTTGACCAAACATTAGTTTTACTATTAACACCTTGACTCAATTCATGGTGGAATCGAGAGAGGTTCACTACGTTGCAGCAAAGCACATGCTTAAATATTTACATGCATAGTAGGATATGAATTACAGTTCCTTGGCGGAGATGGTGTGAGTTTGCAGTACTCGGATTCAAATAGGACCGGCAAGGATACAGATCGAAAGAGCACCTCTAGGTGTTGCTTCAGTTTAGGGTTAGCCGTCATGTTAATTTTAGATAACAATGGTATGTTCTATGCTTTAGCACAATTTACTTCAATGTTCCTTATCAGCCTAATGACAATTTCCAATTATTTCCAGTAGCAATCACATTAACTTAACCACATTGATAATAAATGCAAATAGAACATAAAAAAAAAAAAAAAGTGCAGAAGACAAGCCAAGACAAGAGGACACAAGATTTGGCAGATGCTAGGGAAAAACCCCAATGTGGGGAAAACCTTTGATCAAATCTTCTTATTATTGTTCAATAGTTCAGCAGAGAGAGAGTACAAATATCAAATTAACTGACTTAACTAAGTGACAATGCCATGTCACTCCTACTAAATGCAACTCAAGTCATCCTGCCGATGTGGAAATTCGAATTTCTCCATTTGACCAAGGCGCAAATCAAATGAAGCCTTTTCCTGCTACAATTTAATAGTCCATGACAATGAGACACTTGTATGCTTGCTTAAGAAATCCCTATATTGACTCAAACAGGAGCCCAAGGCCCGATATGTTAGGATTGACAGTACTAAGAGCGAGGCAAATCCCAAGCTATACTTCTTGTTGGTTGGATATGAGCCCCTCATTTTGGTAACAACTGAGCGAGATCTTTCTCGCACATGGGAAGTACACTCTAAAGATCCTGAAGAGATTCAAGATGGAGGACAAAAGACTAATGGCCACTCTGATGGTGACCAATTTCAAGAAGATTGATTCTTTAGTTTCAGAGTTGGCAGACTCCAAACAATATAGGAAAGTTGATTGGAACATTGATGTATCTAGTCAACGCTTGACCAAACATTAGTTTTACTATTAACATCTTGACTCAATTCATGGTAGAATCGAGGGAGGTTCACTACGTTGCAGCAAAGCACATGCTTAAATATTTACATGCATAGTAGGATATGAATTACAGTTCCTTGGCGGAGATGGTGTGAGTTTGCAGTGCTCGGATTCAAATAGGACCGGCAAGGATACAGATCGAAAGAGCACCTCTAGGTGTTGCTTCAGTTTCGGGTTAGTCGTCATGCTAATTTTAAATAACAATGGTATGTTCTATGCTTTAGCACAATTTACTTCAATGTTCCTTATTAGCCTAATGACAATTTCCAATTATTTCCAGTAGCAATCACATTAACTTAACCACATTGATAATAAATGCAAATGGAACATAAAAAAATGTGCAGAAGACAAGCCAAGACAAGAGGACACAAGATTTAGCAAATGCCAGGGAAAAACCCCAATGTGAGGAAAACCTTTGGTCAAATCTTCTTATTATTATTCAATAGTTCAGCAGAGAGAGAGAGTACAAATATCAAATTAACTTGCCCAAAACATTCCTATCAAAATCAATTGTCAATTGTAGCCCTAACCAGAAATTCAACGCTGCTCAAAGCAGCACCAAAATATCCTCCAGGTAGCTCGGTCAATAGCACATTAATCAAGCCTTTCAAGAGAATCAAGTCAGCCCAAAAAAGTTTGGTCAACCCAGTCAAAGGAGAGAGAAAACACTTGTAATTTTTGCAGTCAAATCTAAAGTCAACCTTGGTCAAACTATCCCAATCACCTCAATTCCTATGTCAATAAATGCGGCCTCCAAAGATCGAATTTATGCCCTCAAAAAACAAAGTCAACGTTGGTCAAAAGAGCCATGGTCATCGCTCGTATGTTTTCCTAAAATTCGGCCAGCAAACAATTCCAGAATTTCAGCCTCCTACCACACGTGCGACGTAGAAAGAAGTTGCCTCCAAGCTGTAAGAACCAATCAAGAGAGGAGAAAGAGAGATATGTGATTAGATGAGTGATATCCAAATGAGGAGAGAGGTCACTCCTATTTATACACTTCGTTGAGAGTGAGGAGACACATCTATTGGGCTTTTAAGCCTATATTTCACTGAGGTCGACCTTGACAATTTGTGCATGAGAGAGAATAAATTCAAAATTCCATTTCTTCTTGTCAAAATGAGACGATCTTTATATCAAAATTGGACCTCTCGAAAAGATGAATCCAATGCAATAATCATCTCCATCATATGAGTTGTCTTAAGGTTGAATTTGGCCCTAGTTGCCAATTTTAACACGTAATTTCCTAGTTCAAAAAGAAGCATAACTCAATAGCACTGAGTTCAAGTAAGGCAGAGTACAAAGCGGCCAATCTAGTTAGTTATGAATCCATTTGGCTTTGCAAGATACTCACATGGTTGTTGGGTAAGAAGCTTGAGCCAACAATGATCCACTACGATATCCAGAGTTGTATCAAACTGTCAGAGAATCCAGTGTTTCATGAAAGGTCAAAACACATTGAGATCAAATACCACTTCATCAAAGACAGGGTGTTGAAAGGAGCAGTCAAGCTCCAAAATATTTCAAGAGAGGTAAAAGAGAGATATGGGATTAGATGAGTGATATCCAAATGAGGAGAGAGGTCACTCCTATTTATACACTTCGTTGAGAGTGAGGAGACATCTATTGGGCTTTTGAGCCTATATTTGACTGAGGTCGACCTTGACAATTTGTGCATGAGAGAGAATAAATTCAAAATTCCATTTCTTCTTGTCAGAATGAGATGATCTTTATATCAAAATTGGACCTCTCGAAAAGAGGAATCCAATGCAATAATCATCTCCGTCATATGAGCTGTCTTAAGGAGGAATTTGGCCCTAGTTGCAAATTTTAACACGTAATTTCCTAGTGCAACAAGAAGCATAACTCAATAGCATTGAGTTCAAGTAAGGAGGAGTACAAGGCGACCAATCTAGCTAGTTATGAATCCAATTGGCTTCGCAAGATACTCACATGATTGTTGGGTAAGAAGCTTGAGCCGACAATGATCCACTACGATAACCAAAGTTGTATCAAACTGTTAGAGAATCCAGTGTTTCACGAAAGGTCAAAACACATTGAGATCAAATACCACTTCATCAAAGACAAGGTGTTGAAAGGAACAATCAAGCTCCCAAATATTTCTAAGGACGAGCAATTGGCAAAAATGTTCACCAAGCCCTTGTGAAGGGCAAGTTCGTCTGGTTTTGAGACAACTTTGGAGTGGTGGAGAATACCTTCCTCGCTAAAGAGTATTAGTGTTTGTAGCACAAACAAGTATTTCCATGAGGGTGTCTACTTATCGAAATCACCATTAAATACAACCCATCTTTTTTACGAAATTTCACTTTATTAATTAATTGACTGCTTTTTATTAAAGTGACTAAAGTGGGTCACTTAATGATTTAATTAAAAAAGAATCGTTGATTCCATGATTAGATCTTCATCGTTGAAGATTAGGATTGGCTCACGTTAAGCTTGTAAAAGAAAGAGAGGGAAAACGACAAAGACACAAAGCATTTCACATGTCCGTGAGCGAAGAAGAAAATCAAAGATCTGATTTTCAGCCGTTGGCGAGAAGTTTCAAATGTAGTTCAGCAAGGAGAAGGCAATCAAACAGTAGCAAGGAGGAAAGCAGTCATACAGCCCAGTGGAGTAGGTCGTACAACCATCAATACATATTTCATACAATTGTACAGATTGCAAAGGGACCACATATTTGGTGTAGATATGCCTTGATTTTTGTGCAGACTGAAACTTTTCCAGGTTTGTTGTTCTTTTGTTAATTTATCAGAGCCATTTTCCCTATAAGGGGCTCTTGTAAGTTCAGAAGATATTTCGAATGGTGAACTGATCTAGAAGAGCAGAAATAATTGTGCATTGGGTGTGATAATGTGATTGCTTTTCTCATTTTTTGTTGCATTCCTGAGTTAATAATTCTAGCAAGTAACTAGATCAGATGTGTTTGTTTGGATAGCTGGTTTTAAGATAATCTAGCAATGGATCTAGATGAAGGTTTCTAGACATAAATGTTTTCTAAAAATTAACGTAATAGTGCTACAAAATCCCTCACCCCAAAGACAACTACCAAGGTCATAGTCACTGCTAAGTAATTTCTCAACGAAGGTTGCCATTGAAGCTTCGTTTAGTGCCATGAATCAAGAAGGCAGTGGGTGCAGATGATGCTCTCTAGCACACCAGCCACATAAAGTGATTATAAGTGTATGGATATGATAGTATGGATATCAGTATTTAGAGCATGATCATTGTATTGAAGGGTTTAAAAATAATCCCATCTTCAAAAATTGCAAAGCAAGAAGACCCATCACAAGCACAATTATAGCAGTATTTAGAAGATCCAAAAGACACTAGTGAATCAGTTCATGATTCAAAATGGTAGCTACAATACTGATTATCCCTGCATAAATAATGAGATGGATGACAGTGAGCAAAGTTTTGGTCTTGAGAAATATGCAGTGAGCACAGTGGATTACCAGCAACTTATCAAGTTACAAAAAACTCAGGTATGTGTCGATATGCTTGACAATACTAATCTATTTTATGTTTTTTTCTCCATAATTGCATATTCGAATAAAATATCAAGTGAAGAGGATGATGCAAAATGCATACAACAGTCTCTTGATAATATTAAAATTAGTATGGGTTTTTAAAAACTTCAGGTCCTGGAGAAAGCAGAAATAGAACCCCTTGAAGATGTGGAGGACACCGAAGATTTAGTCTATAGCTCAAGACTGTAGCCAATAAGTATCTTGCACCCATCTATCGTATTTTTTTCTCCATGATTGCAGTTCCAATGAAATACCAAGTTAAGAGGATGAGGCAAAATACATGCAGCAATTTCTTGATGATATTAAAATTAGTGTGGGTTTTAAAAAGGTTAAGGTCCTGTGGCCTACCCAAAGCACAAATAGAACCCCTTGAAGATGTGGAGGACACCAAAGATTTAGTCTATAGCTCAAGATTGCAGCCAATAAATATCTCAAACTGATGCGCTTAGAATGTGTTGAAATTTGGTACCGGAGGACAGGTGGTTCCCTAAGGCTTTGATCTTTGGGCTAGGGAAAAGTGTCCAAAAGAATTTAATTTTTCTCCCAAAGTGACTTTATAATTTTTATCAAGTCAAATCTAATTTAAAAGTGACTTTAAGTGATAAAGTTACTAAAGTCTAATTTTAAAGTGACTTTAATAAAGTTACTGTAAAACTAGAAAGGAAAAGTGACTTTGGAAATAAATGACTAAGTGGGTCTTTATTAAAGTGGGGTGAGTTAAAAAATAAAAAGTGAGCATTTAATCTCAGCCCTAGATATCAATCTATTTCAGCCATTGGATTTAGAGGTTACCCAAAAGTCACTTAGGATTAGATTAGAGGAGGAAAAGGAGGCAAAAGGTCATTCATTCTTTCATGAGCAGATTAAGAGAAGGAGAGCAAGAGAGCAAGGGAGATTTCTAGACAAGGAGGAGAAGGAGACAGCAGCTTGGAACAGATTCCAAGGCAGCAGTTGAGCAGATTTGTACAGCTGATTCAGCACACAGTGAAAGGTTGATTTTGGCACGATTTTCTAGAAATCCATACAGCTGGTTTGCACAGAAATCGAGGAGCAGTTTGCTGTTTTTTCTGCACGCAAATCGAGGTCCATACAGCGCATTTATTGCAGTCCGCACGGCGCATTTAATGCAGGTCGTACAGCAGCATTTAAGGCTGAAAGTGGGCACAAAAATCGAGGTCGTACAACGTTTATTTCTGTCATGTTTGCTATAATTTCCAGTTTGCTATGAGGCACGTTAAAAGAGATAAGTTGTAAATTTGCTTACTGATTTTTTGTTGAATATTTCTCACTGTAAAAAATGCATTTTCAGAAATAAAGAAGAGCTCTCAAACTGGTTTTCCCCAAGAGTTGTAGGGGGTTTTTCCAGGGTCACATTGACCAAAAATCATTGTGTTCAAATGTGTTAAATGACTGTTTGTACCTGCTGATTTTTTATTTCTGCATTTTCCAGCATTCTGTAAAATTTCCAGAATTTGTGTTTTCAGCAAAAATTTATTTTTTTAGTTGTTGAATGT
>APFE030167496.1:0-35002 GCA_000404065.3 Pinus taeda
ATAACTGTCTCTTCAGATAAATTATGTTTGTCAATGATTTTGTCATATAGAGATTTTCAAGTTTTTCCCACAATCCTGACGCCGTAGTCTCTTCAACAATGTTGAAGAGAACTTCATCCGCTAAACATAGCCGAATGGTAATGAGAGCTCGGGCATCCAAGTCCTCCCAGTCTGAAGTGGTCATGGTTGCAGGTTTTTTAGTCTCCCCATCCAATGCCTTGTGCAACCCTTGTTGCACAAGCAGATCCTTAACCTTTAGTTTCCAAAGAGCAAAATTGCTCTTTCCGATGAATTTCTCCACCTCGAATTTCGCATTCGACATCTTGGCCATTTATCCTTTCCTAGGGTTTCAGACTTTCTAGGGTTTTATATTCCTTTAAAAAACAAACTCCTTATTTCTCCAACTAAATAAAAACCCTGAAAAAATTTATGTTCTTGTTTCTTTAAAAAATAAACCTGTCTTCTTTTCCTAAAACCCTGAAAAATTTCTGTTCTTGTTCTTGTTTCTTTCCAAAAAAAATAACTCTGTCTTCTTTTCCTTTATTCTCAATTTAAAGAACTTCACTTTCATAGCGTTAAAATAAAATTTCTGCCTCACTGCTTTCTGGAAAAAAAACTGTTCTTGTTTGACTGCTTTCTAATTAAAAAAAATTTCTGAGCAAAAAAAAAATTTCTTAACAAATACCCGGATTTTCTAAACAAGTTCTGGCAGCCACACTGGAAAAACAGAAGTTTTTTTTCTCCTTAGAACAGGTTCTGGCAGCAACAACGTTCTCCACGCCCTCAGTCAACCACGCACAGCAGACGCTCTGGCAGCAACAACGTTCTCCACGCCCTCAGTCAACCACGCACAACAGGTTCTCCACGCCCTCAGTCAACCACGCACAGCAGACGCTCTGGCAAACTTCTTCACGCTCAGCACAGCCTCTTTCGCAGGCTCTGATACCAATTGTTGATATCAATTGTTGATATCAGACAGAAAATAAATGAATAAGAAACACAGACAGGAGGATACGCCAAGAAATAAACAACTAAATCTTTATTCGAATGGATGAACACTCCGCACTATTTGATTCATGTGCCATTACATTATTTATATATCATATTACATAACTGAAAACAGAACTGAAAAACAGTTCTGCCAAACTAACTAACTACGATACAGTTACATTCTGCCTAACTTAATTCGTTGTCAAAAAACTAACACAGGCCTAGTAGAAGAATCAACCTTAGATAGCCAATGAGCTCGTGTATAACAGTAGACATTGGCAAAGAACATGGGAAAGCTCCTCCTTTTCTAGAGTTGTCCATTGAAAAATTCCGCGAGAGTATTAGCAGATATGACTCTTTTAACATGCTTCCTGGAGATGTGAGTCAAAATATTTTTAATGAGTTGGTTCGTACTCAAGTTATCACAAGAACTTCACTCCAAGCATTTCAAGACTGTAATCTTCAGGATGTTTTTTTCGAAGAATACCCTGGTGTGGAAGATATTTGGCTTAAAATTCATTCAACACAGCGACTGTCTCTCCTCGTGGTTGATATTTCTAGTTCAGACATGACATATTCAGGATTTTCACGATTGCAAAATTGTCTAAATTTCAGTATCTGAATCTTAACTATTGTTAATGTATTTCTGATGCTGGACTAGAATATGCCACAGGTCTTACAAACTTGACTTCACTTAGTTTTAAAAAGAGCAATGCAATAATCAATTTTGGCTTGCGTGCCTTAACTGGTGTTGTGAACTTGACAAGCCTGGACCTGGAGATGTGCTCAGGGACTCATGGTGGATCACTGCTTCTAAAAGGGCTTACAAAATTAGAAGCATTGAATATTGGATGGTGCAATTATATAAAGAACTAAAATATCAAGTCTCTGGCTAGGCTTACAAACTTGAAGGAGCTGCAAATTTCTCGAAGTACAGTCACTGATTCAAGCATCGTTTCTTTGAAAGGTCTGAAAAAACTTTCTTTACTCAACATGGATGGTTGTCCGAAGATTGTGGCATGCATGGAACAATTTCAGGTCTTGTTGCTTTGACGTATCTCAACATAAAGTCCTGGAAGCTTCAAGGACTCCTAAATTTAAAGACTATGAACATGGCCTATAACAATATTACACATCTTGGCCTAATACATCTTAAAGGCTTGACAAACTTGGAGAACTTAAATTTGGATTCCTGTAGAGTTGGAGACAAGGGAGTGGAATGTTTGAGAAGGCTTACTTGTCTGGTGAACTTGGATTTGTCAGGCTACGAAATTTGGAAAGTTTGAACCTGTCATTCACCCAAGTAACTGATATTGGCTTGCAAAAGCTATCTGGATTGACAACGTTTAAAGTTTAAACCTCTGAATCTGGACATACAACTTACAGGCAGTGGAGTGTATTCTCTTACAAGTCTAACTGGCTTGACACATCTGGATTTTTTTGAAGCCCATATTACAGATTATGGGACATGTTGTTTAAGATACTCCAAGAAGCTTCAGTCATTGGAGCTACGTGGTGGAAGTATTACAGATGCAGGGGTTAAGAATATCAAAGATCTCACTTCAATGACATCATTAAATTTATCACAAAACTTCTAACTCACCGATGGTGCCTTAGATTTATCTCAGGAGTGATTACTCTTGTCTCGTTGAATGTTTCAAACACTTATCTACAACATCTCAGGCCATTGAAAAAATTGACCTCTTTATCTTTGCAAGCTTGCAAGATTACTTGGCCTGAGATTAAGAAGCTGCAAACAGAGCTTCTGACTAACTGTTGTCGAAGTTTACAGTCCTCTTGAAGCAATAGTTAACAGTTCAGGTAGAGAAAGGAGGCTGTTAAATTATAGTCAAATTGGGAAGATTCTAGACCATGCTGCCACCCTAGAGGAAATAGTGCATTAAGTGTTCCTACTCCATTTGGGTCGAGAATATATAAGTTTGTTGTACAAGTCCTCATGGCAGAAACGATTCTCAAAGCTAGCAAAGCTCCTGATGTAGGTCGCCATTGCAGACCAAGGACTATTGTGATCGCATGCATTGGGTGCTTTTATGAACTTGAAAGAAGAATGGCAGAAAGCAATTTTTACAGTAAGTGGGGATGAAGTTAAAAAATGGTCTATGCAGTTGTGACGATTTTCCCTTGATAGTATCTTAGCAAGTGGCAGAGGTAGTACACTTCAGTAGTAGGAAATCAATATGATCCAAGATAGGGCTTTGACTTCTCCCAATCAATCATATACACATTACAGTCCACATTCAAAGTCATCTAGTTTCCTGAGAGGCAACCTCGAGTAAGCAGACTAGGCCTCGAAATTTACAGGACATTCCCAAGAGTACTTTCCAGTGGGTGTAGTACATCGATCTCGTGGACTTGTCATTGTTTGAGGACAAGCAATGTCAGGAAGGGGGATTGTAATGTTCTCAAGAAACTAATTGCTCGAGACGAAGTAGCTTATCGATCCTGTAGGCTATAGTCCTTGATGAAAAAGAAAACCCCAAAGTATCCAATGTCTAGGCAAGTTTTGGGACAGCTAGGGAAAGAAACCCAAAGTTGGGATTTTGAGTGAACTTCACTCAATCAAGGAAGGAGACAATCCTCTAAAGAAAATCTATAAATTCAAGAGGGTAGAATTCATTTGAATCATCAAGTATGGATCAATTCATTTGTTTTTTAGCATTAGCTTTGACGATTTTAAGACTTATTTCTTGTCAATTTTGATGGTGAAAGATTTCACCTTAGTTGACAACTTTTTAGTATTCCTCAGGGTAGAATTCATTTGAATCATCAAGTATGGATCAATTCATTTGTTTTTTAGCATTAGCTTTGAAGGTTTTAAGACTTATTTCTTATTAGCTTTGAAGGTTTCAAAGACTTCTTTCTTGTTAATTTTGATGGTGAAAGATTCCACCCAGTTGACAACTTCTTATTATTCCTCTTTGTTCTAGGCAAGGGTTCTATCTGAGGCAGCATATTTCTTTGAGGACTAAACTCTGTCCTAGGCAGCAACTTCTTGAAAACCAAACTCTGTTCTGGCAATGAACAGCGCATTCTATGGATCGGCCTTTGTTATGAAGCATTTGAAAAACAAAACGAAGGATTGATTGATTCCCTATTGGGTCATAGCGAATTTTTGCGCTTGTTTGGATCACTGTTCTAGTTTGTCGTCAAAGTATCAGAGTCTTCGTCCTACATCAAAGCTTTAGCACGGTGAAGTAATTATCCTCACGCGATAAACACAATCCGGATAGAATAGAATCGAATTTTGAAGCAAGAAAAAACAAGACAGTGGTTGTCTTCCCATTGGATTAGTTTTCTTGTGATCAGATCTCCGCAGCTATGTACATCAGAAACCGGACCCGGTCTTCTGTTGAGTCTCCCGAGTTCGTGTCTGTGACAGAAAATCACTGATTCAGGAAATTTCGAATTTCCTGAAGCAATCGTCCAAAATAATTCGTTGTGGAAGAGACTCTTGTAACCAGGCATATTGCTTCCTTAAGCAATTGCGGGCTTTGAAGCATAACCGAAGATTAAGGAGAGCCCAGATCAACCGAACAGCAGCAGAAATCTTCTGAGGTAGTGTGGGCCTTGAAGCAGACTGCAGAGGAGTGGGTCCCAACGTCATTACTGATTCGTCCGATAGTTTGAGAACACAGGTATTTAGTTTTTTAATTAGATATTGAATGAGACCTTAGTTGTGCACTGTGTATTTTATTTCTGATCATTGGTATTTTGGGTATATAGCCGTCCATTGGATATAACCTTTGTTACACCGGAAGTTCATAAAAGGTGGGAAATCTGTTCTAATGGATCCAGTGTTACGGGGAGTTATGAACGGGAAACATTATCTTTTCAGCGATTGCTGGGAAAGCTTTTGAACATTTTTTTTTTGGAGTTCTAGTGTTCTCTTGGGTTGGGGAATACAAACCCTGTAGAGAAATATGCTAAACTGCGCACAAAACATGAGCTTATGTTGAAAACTTTGCAGAAAGAAAGGCCAAAAACATCCTTAACATTGATATCCTTAATTGAGAAACTGGAACAATCTCTCTTCATGGGTTAAGGAAGCGTATGGCACCTCGACGTAAAGGCAATATCTGAGATGTCATGCTTATGAGTATTTCTTTTGTTGTTTGTGTATATATATATCACAGAAAACTGTGTGTGCATATTGTATCTCACAGTGAATGCTTAAACATTAGAGTTGTTTTTTCTCCTAAGAATAAGTAGAGAAACATGTCAGAACTAATAATGAACTTTGACATTTTATATATATAAGAGGGAGAGACTCAAGGAGAGAGATACCCAAAGAATATATTTATATATAAGAGAGTTTATATTTTATTATTTATATATTTAAATTGATTTTAATTTTTGAATATTTTGATTCAATATTAATTTTGATTATTATATAAATAAAAAAAATTTTTTAGGTTTATTTTTTATTTTTTTATTATATAATACAATTGCTCCCGATTAACTGTTTCTTGTAAATTTTAGAGAAACCTCTAGCCATTCCAGACACCCGCACCCAAGTTCCCAGTGTTCCCACGTTCCAAAAACTCATGCAACATAGGATATAACCTATTGAATTTTGGAATCGGTTCTAGAGATTGATTGCTTGAAAATGGTGGTAGCTTTGATTGAATAAACATTGGGTTTGCTCATTAAATGAATGATGATATTATGTTAAAAAGTAATATTACAGAATATGTTATATTGCACTGTGGAATGGGTAAATGAGCAAAATAATTTCTAGAAACTCTAGGGAAAAGGAAAACGTTTCATAGATCCTTATACTCAAAGAGTAGGCAACCCCTGGGATAGAGCCCTGCCTGAAGTTTGATGTATCTCGACTCTTGCTAAGTCATAAGTTATTAGTATATCTAGCTTGTGGGTTGTTGGATATACCCTTGGTATTATAGTGGCAACTTGAAGATTGATCCTGGGCTTCCCGGAGATTACTCCAACAAGTTATCGATTCACTATGATTTAAGAGATTTTTTTTTTTAATGTTATTTATATTTTTATATTCATTATAACATCCATTACTAAAATGAAAGCAGTGGTTGTTAAGGTGATAGTAATAACTCTCCCATGTTACTCATTGTCTTTGTCACTGAGGCTTTGCATTAAGGTGCAATATTTTATTGTAACAAACCAAACCAATCATTCCTTTTATACCATACTAAAAGGGCATATATTTAACACAAATCATTATTGAATAAAAATTCAGACATTGTTGAACATTCTTCCAATACCAAACACATGGTTTGCTTCAACTAGATAAATCTTTTTAGTCGAAGGCCCTACCACCCTACTCACCCTATCAAAGAAGCCAAGAAATTGAGAAACACCCTATTAATATTAACAAAGAAAATGGTTTTTGTCTTAGCCATTCTTGGGCTTCCCGAATGAATGGAATGGTCCCCAATAGATTTCCCTCCAAGAAGCATACCCATGAAAGCTGGTTGATCAAGCTGATTACGGCAAGTTCTATAGACATACACATAAATAATATTTGTCTCAAATACTACAATTTGGACAGCAGAAACTAGACAATCAAGGTGTCTAATTAGAAAACATGCATTATAATTGAAACATGTTGTGACAATCATTACTACTTTTGTATCTTATAATGGGAGAAAGTACTCAATAAATATGGTGTTTGGAAATTCAATGAATGAAACAAAAATATTTTACACAATCTCAAGAGTCGAAAACATAACAAAAAGGAGGTGTTGCAAAGAAAACTACAAAAGAGCAAACAAACCTCAGTTCAAGACATAGAACTGGGTTAATCCATTTAAGTGCAACTCACCATTGGAGTTCACAAGGTATACTCTATCAATGGCAATGACAAGCCACTAACCATTTTATCAAAACTAATTCTAGATTATTATTGTGAAAAATATCATTGATTTTTTTTTGGGGCACTTCATCAGTTGCAAGTTGCAGCACACTAGCTGTTAAAGCCAATTCCATTTTTGATTGATGGACTGGTATATTTAATCAGGATGTGCGACCCACTAAACCATTAACGAAATGTGTTTTCAGAGTAAACACCAGGTGTACCGATGGGAATTCCACTTAGATCACTTCATTATGCTGAATTTCCAAATTTGTTTCAAATAACTTGCTAATACATTATTACCAAAGTCAACCCTGCATGTCATCAATTGCGAGTCACTTATTGCTACAACAATATCTTTACAAAAACTGTTGTTTGCTGCAGAACATGTCAGTGTCATGTCAAACCTTTTTTAATGCTCTATTGTCCTCTTGGGGTGTGCCTTCTCTGCATAATCATCTATGACGCTGTGAATGTAGTCATGATGCCTCTTGGACTGCTTTCATCACGTTGTATAACTTTGACTTGTTAAGATTACCAACATTGCAGAGTCCATCCATCAATGTGCTATATGTAACATCATCAAGGCTCAAAGCTTGCTACTGAATATCATAAAGATTGTTAAGCTTTGTCTTGCCTCTGATGCTTACAGAGTCCATCTATTAATGTAGTAAAGAGACCTAGGTTAGGCAGGAAACCTTTCTCCAACATCTCTTGAAGGAGTTCCCTGGCTTTCTCTAGAGTCTAGGTTACCCACCTTGTAATTGCAAAACTACTAATAAGTGTATTATATGTGACATCATTAGGTAGATCACCTATTTCAACCATACCATCTAATAAGTGGAGAGCTTCTTGAAGCTTCCCTTCTTTGCAAAGAACAATGATGAGAACATTGTATGTAATAACATTCAGATTGTTCCGCTTCTCCAACATCTCATGAAGTACTTTGGCATCCTCTTTCCATTTCCCTTCCTTGAAGAGGCAATCAATAAATGTAGTATATGTGACCACATTAGGGAATATGTTCTTTTTGCACATTCCATAGGAGAACTTCCTAGCCCCCTTCAACTTGTTTCCAATTTGTCTCCCTTACAGAAACCATCGATAAGCACTTTGTGTGAGAGCATTTGGGCATATGTTTTTCTCGGACATTTTATAGAAGAGATTTGTAGCCTCGTCCAACTTGCTTGCCTTACAGAAACCATCGATAAGCACACGGTATGTGACAGCGTCGGGGAATATGTTTATGTTGAGCATTTCTTAGAAGAGCCTTTTAGCCTCCTCCAACTTGCCCCATATTATATAAACCAGCATAGATCCATCTTAAGCACATATTTCACATGAGTTGGGAGGGAACAATTTTTTCTTTAGATGCAAACTTATTTTAGAGTGCCGATAAAACAATGTGTAATATATTAGGACCAGGTCACTTGGGCAACTAATTAAACATGCATATCATATTTTTTCTTTTATCACTGACATTTCTTTTCTATAGAGAATACTTCATTTCTATTTCCAGAGGGACACGTGTCAACTCCAAATTAAGCACGGACATACTTACACATCACTTTCACACTAGGTTGTAGAATGAGTCTCTCAAGTCAACCATCTATTAAAGCACCATATATAACAACATTAAGACATGTTTCTGTGATACATTTCATAGAAGAGCTTGGTAGCCTCCTCCAACTTGACTCCCTTACCAAAAAAAAAAATCGATAAGTGCACAATATGTTACAAACCATCAATAAGCGCACTGTCTATGACAGAATCAGGGCATATGTTTTTGTCAGGCATTTCATAAAAGAGCTTCATAGCCTCCTCCAAATTCCCTCCCTTACAAAACAAACAACAAATGCATTATATGTGACTACATTAGGGCACATGTTTATGTTGGGCATTTCATGAAAGAGCTTCCTAGCCTCCTCCAACTTGCCTCTCTTACAGAAACCATCAATAAGCACATTATATGGACGGCATCAAGGCATATGTTTCTATCTGACATTTCCTAGAAGAGCTTCATAGCCTCCTCCAACTTATCTCCCTCACAAAAATCATCGATTAAAGCATTAAATGCAATAACACTGGGGATATGCCCTTCTTTTAACATAAAATACGGTAGTTGATTGGCCTCCTGGAGGTTACCTTTGCAATGTCATTCCATGAGGGCACTAAATGTAATAGTGTTGGGCTCATGGCCCTTTTGCAGCATAACAACTATGAATCCAAATGGCTCGTGAGTTTTTCCTCTCTTGCAGAGCCCATCTATTAGGGTGCTATTGGTAAAAAGATTAGGAAGCTCTCGTTTGTTCACCATTTGACTGAATAGTTTAACAACATCCTCCATCATGCCCGTCCTGCAAAGCCCTTTGATGAGGTTATTGAATATTACCACATCTGGAATATAGCCATTTGCTTCCACGTCTTCAAACAATTTGAAAGCATAATCCATTCTACCTGTTTCACAGTTACAGTTGATAACAATGCTCAGAGAAATGAGATTTGGAATAATGTCTGCTTCAACCATAAGTCTGTAAACACGCAATGTTGTTTGATGTCACTATTGTCGAACTAGCATACTTAACAAAAAGATTACAGGTGTTGGTGGTGGGATTAGATTTAGCTGAAAGCAGATGCCTGAAGGTCTCCATTACCTCTGTAAGCCTGTTGGTCTGACAGAGTGTTTTAATATGTGAGTCGCCAGTGGCATTCAAAGTGTGGAAGGAGCGTTAAGAATTGAACTCTTTCGTATAGACATATGAAAGCATTGCCCTCATCCTTGCAATAGCCATCATTGCCATTGTGTTGGGGTGTGCAGATAAAGATTGAAATTGCTTGCCGTGTGATCCGCTCCTTAGGGCCCTAAAACCTGTAGAAATTCACTGACCCTGATCCTTGAAAAAAAGTCATCCATCAATTAATCCTCCCAATAACCCATGAAGATATTTAAAGTTTTTTCAAGATGACAATTGCCACCATTATTAATCATGTGACATTTTGAAAGGTAATCCTCCCAATAATCCATGAAGATATTTAGAGTGTTTTCAAGATGACAGTCGCCACCATTATTAATCGTGTGACATTTTGAAAGGTATCATGGCATTTAAATATATTCTTAAACATTATTGCTCTAAGCATGGCATGCAAGTATTCTTAAATATTATTATTCTAAGCAGGGCATGTAAACATTTTGAATATGGAATAGTTTAGAAGGGAAGGGAAATAAGTGGATTATTGGTTTCATAATCAAACATGCAATGTCTTATTAGGGGGTTGTTGTTGCACTATGACCACTCTCAATTGTAACATCATTGTATATAAGGACTTTTAAACTATTATGCAATATTTCTGATACAAATTTGGAATTTGGAATGGATTTCGAGGAAAAGAGGAGATTATATGTTTTTTTATATATATATATATATTATATATATATATATATATATATATATTATATATATATTATTATTATTTGTTAATAGATTTTTGACAATAAATCTATAATATAATTTAATATTATCATTACTTCGTTAATTAGTCTGCAAAACACTGAATGGTTAATGACTCAAATTAAAGTAAAGTACTCGGTAAATTAGAAGTTTTTGGCTATAGAAGTGAAGCGTGTGACTAGATGGGTTGTTGATAAACGTGTTAGGGTTGAGTATTTCAATAAATAGTGTGGTATTCCATTAGCATTTGAGATAGAGTGGATTTATTCTTTTATTGGACATTGATCTTAGCACTGTAAATAAAAGAAAAAGAGAAAAGAGCAAGCTTTGAAATTAGAGACGAGCAAAGATATTTATTGTTGCTAATGAATTGGTATTATGAGAAGCTTAATCTCAATTTGACAATGAATTTTAGTTGGTACTAAGAAAGTGGAAAAGCATTGTTATAAGGTATAGTGAGAAGTAAAAAACCCAAAATTGTGGGGACTTCTTATGAAGAACATGACAGAGAAGATTTGTAAGTCAAGTTTACTTGGCTAGGGCAGAGAGTTGTTGCATTGATTGAAATGGTAACACTATTGTTGGTCATGAAGGATAAGGAAGGACACTCAATGAAGATTGAACATGAAGAAGAAAATGCTAGCCTAGAAGACTCCAAAGGCAAGAAGCTTGGAGACTCAACTAATAACAACCATGTTCCTTCATCTTTCAATATTACATCATAGGTTGAAGGAAAACTTGAAATACCAACTTATGATAGTCAAGTTAATGATGAAAACTTCAATTGTTTGTGAAAACAATTGGAAGTTTATTTTGGCCATTATCCAATAAAAGAAAAAGAAAAAGAATCTTTTATTAGTTTGGAAATTTCTATACATGTTCTACTAGCTATGTAGATGCATTGCGGCTAGGTGAGAATTTCATGGTTACAAAATTGGACGATTTCAAGAAAATATTGAAGTCAATCCTATCTCATAGCCTATGAAGATGAAAAACTCCTAAAACAAAAATCTTTCGAAAAGATAAAGGATAAGTGTACAAAAATGCATGACCAAATTTTGGAACTAGGCCATTAGGCTGGGTATCTTTTTGGAAGAGCCTAGGGTAGTGGTGAAGTAACTTGGAGAATTACTCATCCATGTCTAAAGGAAAATAAAATCTTTCAGTGTGAAAAGCATAAGTGATACAAGTAACAAAGCTCTCTACATTTATTTGGATTTCAAAAAAGAGACAATGGTAAAAGGGTGAACAAGATACCAACAAGACCAAAGGCAAAAGATTGTAGTGATAAGCCAATAGGGAAAAGATTTTGACATGCATTGCAAACACCATAATGTGGAGAGAATATGGATGAGAAGTGTCGAAAACTTCATCCAAAATTAGTGCATCCAAAATGGTACAAATCCAATGGGAAAAACAAAAGTATAAAAAAAACTTCAATGTCGATGAAATCAAAGCAAGTGGATACATAATATACTATTCTAAATAAAAAATCAAATGAAGGAACAAAAAATAAATGCTTTGTTTGACAATAGTTCTCAATATAATTTGATTTCTACATCCTTTGTAGATGATTTTGGTATACAAACTTATGATCTAGTAAACAACCATGTTTATTGGGTTGGATGCTTAGATAAATCAACCATGAGAATCGTCAAAAGACGTGAAATTAGATTTGTCATTCATGTTGATTATGCCATTGAATTAGAATATAATGTTGTGTCACTAGATGCATGCGAAATGATATTTGGTAGCCCTTAATTTTGGGACAATGATGTAACTTTATACAAGAGATAGAACAAATATTTCTTTGTTAAGGTGGTAAGGTCTACTTTATCTAAGACCACAAACGAAGAGGAATAATATCTCCATTAACAACGAAATAGGGGCAAGCAAACATATTGATGGAGACAAACAAGAAGAAAACGTCCCTAATAAATGATGGAGTAATAGGCTCAGGGAGACAAGTGGGGGCCTTGTGCTTCCATATCCTTTGTGGATAAGATTTTGGGGACCAAAATTCTCTCAATGGGAAGGTGTAATTTGAAACAAATTTGCAACGAAAACCAAATGGATAATACGATAAATCAAGGCAAAGCACTTGGTAAAAGAAGAAGTTCGCTACATAGGTGAAGCAATAGAGTTACCAACTTTACGTGGAGAGTTCTCATTTTTTTAGAAGTGGTACGTAATGTTGTTTTTACACCTATGTCAAAAAGTGGTGTGTTGGGTATCGAAGACCCCGCGTAATGGGTATGGGGCTTAGAGCCTGCAATTTTGGGTAAAAATGTGGCAAAAGCTCCGTGAAGTGCGAATTGTAATGAGTCAAGTCAGAGGGTTGTCCGCCCGAAAATAATGTAAGAAAATAGAAAGTGAATCGGCCTGGAATGTATAAATAGAGTAAGGCTTTAAGGGTAGAAGGCAATTTTTGCTATATCTTAAATGTTATGGGTTTTGAGCACGATATATTGTTTTGAGTCTGTAAGTGGAAGTCGAGGGTTGTAGTAGGAGATAGAGGCTTTGCAGCTTTGTGCGCAGAGGTTTGGTAGAGTCTGCAGCTGTGTGCGCGGACCCCTGCAGCTGAGTGCGCAGGGCAGAAGTGGAATGTACTGATCTTAGGATTAATAAAAGCTAAGTTGGTTCTGAATTATCGTGGATCTGGTTATACTTTGGTTTATGCATCTGTTATGATTTCTATGTTATGCTATGCTCTGAGTTTATGCAAACCTGTAAGATTTATGAATGCGTGCTCTGGGTATAACTGTTAAATGTTTGCTTAGAGACCTTAAGAATTAGATCTGATCTATAATAAACTCATTAAAACTAAGAATCAAGAAGTGCCTTGTTGCGGATCTACGCTGAGGCCTGATAGCAGTGCAAATTGGTGTGAAGGCCCAGATTGGTTCACGACCCCTCCAGAACTCATCAAGACATCCCTAGGGTGCAAAACCTGGTTCCAACATCCTCCCCTACTACCTCGGGTGAGAATTTGGTCCGCGCTCTGTGCACTGTTAGCAAAAGGGCTAGTCGTTGCGCGATTTGTTTGGCTAAAACACTTTTGAACCTGAGTCAGGCCCCATCAAGCCAACACGGTGTTAATAGTAATACTCTTTTTTGGAGAAATAATATTTTAATATTTTGAATTTTTTTAAACTATAAATTATTTACTTATTTTATTAAATTTTGTTTTTATCCATTTTTTTATGTTTTTAAAATATTTTTATTTTTATTTTTTTTAAATTCTAGTTTTTTTCATGCTTTTTCATTTTTTTAATATGTCACGAAAAAGATAAAAACATAAAAAGGGTCGTTTAAACAATAATAAAAATATTATATATGGGTTTTCTTCTCAAAGTCTTAATTTTTCATCAAATTATATGTTATTAGTTTATTTAGCATGCCATACATTTTAAATGCAATGCAATATATTCCTTTTTAACATTATATTTAATTCATTTTATAATCTATTATTGTAATTAAATAATACCAATTTTAGATATTTAGCCATGATTGTACATTTTTCTACCCTCCTTGATACCATTGGTCTTCGACAAATATTTGCTACAAGGTGAAATTGGACCTCCAAAATATGTACTGAGAAACAATAAGCAACAACCTGTGAATTTTGAATGAATTCACCAAAGGGAGAGAAGGGTGCTCACCCACTCTCACTGCATCACCTAAGGGTTTCCATCCTGGGGCTACAACTGACGCTGGGAATCCCTGGTTCTCCAGAACTCTTCACAAGAAATAAATACTCAACTCCAAGATGTCTCCAAATGATCTCCTCCTCTTTTATAGATCTTATGGATAAATCTCCAAGCATCTAGAAGCATCTTATTTTATTATTATTCTAGAAGCTCCTCCATTGAATTTATCTTAAGTGACTTTTAGTTTTATTTTATTTCACTTAAGTCACTTTTGGCCTTTTTCCTCCCACTAATTATTTTTCTTTAATTAAATGACTAATTAAAACCATTTTTAATCAAGGAAAATGGTAAATCTCCCACCATACTTTCTCCAGCCACTAGAAATCCCTTCTCAGCATCCCATCCCATAGATATTCTCATTTTGGTTCCAACGAGCTAGTACACTGAGGTATTTCATTAAATATTTCTCCCGGAATGCCACCTCAAGTGAAATTTGCTATGTCAGGCTCAATAATAGTCGTGTTTTCCGAAAGTTGTCAGAATGTAATAGAAGGAAAGGCAAGTTGTGCAGATGATAGAATATGCCAAGCGAATGTCATCAAATCCCGTAAAAAATCCTCAAAACTCCCCTGAAATCCCTGATGACATAAACTTGCTCCCATGACCTGGCCATCTTGTGCCCTAGAAATCCACCTTGGTTGTACTATAGAGGAAAATAAAAATAAGGACATGACAAATTCTCCCACCCCAAGATTGTTTTCCCTCAAGCAACCTATATATGTCCACTACAGAGACGTGTAAACTGATACCAGGATGCCAAATAAACCATTGTACCACCACGCGCCTCCAAGCTAACCAATGATGAATGGGTCCCTCAATACCTCGATCCCAAATAAATCGTTGACTAAATATACACCTCTATTTATAGAAAAGGTGCTCAACTTCCTTCACAATAAAATATTATGTTTTAAGCTAAAATCCCCTAAGTTTTCCCATAGAATGGCAAAAGGCCCCCTTCAACAATTAATTATCCTAAAATAATACAAAATTATTTTTCAATGCCAAATGTACAAAGTCTAGGAGCACAAAGCCCTGAAAAGATTACCTATCTCCAAAAATGAAATAAAATTGGGTTGTGATTCAACATCCAACCTCCAAAAGCCTTTCATTGCACAATAATCCTTCAATTGATTCTCAAAACAATGATAAAACCCTTCAAAGTGGGCCAACAAGCCCATAAGGGTATGACCTTCCCAAACAATGTGGTCCAATATGCTCAAGAATGCACCAAAAGATACCATCAATGTTAATCCACATTCTCATCTCGAATAGAGTTCCCCCAAGTCATGGAAGGTACCTTTCCAAGTAAATTCATAGAAGAGCTTCATAGCCTCCTCCAATTTGCCTCCCTTACAGAAACCATTGATAAGTGTATTGTATGTGACAACATTTGGGCATATGTTTCTGTCGGGCATTTCAAAAAAGAGCTTCGTCACCTCCTCCAACTTGCCTTCCTTACAGAAACCATCAATTAACGCAGTAAATGTAATAACGTTGGGGTTATGTGCTTCTTTTAACATCACATACAGTAGTAGACTGGCCTCTTGTAGCTTACCTTCTTTGCAGAGTCCATCCATGAGGGTAGTAAATGTAATACTGTCGGGCTCATGACCTGTTTGCAACATAACAACTATCAATCCAAACGCTTCGTGGGTTTTCCCTCTCTTGCAGATCCCATCTATTAGGGCGCTATAGATAAAAAGATTAGGAAGCTCTCATTTGTTCACCATTTGATTGAACAGTTTAACAACATCCTCCTTCCTGCCCGGCCTGCAAAGCCCTTTGATGAGGGTATTGAATATTATGACATTTGGAATATAGCCATGTGCTTCCATTCCTTCCAACACTCCGAAAGCATAATCCATTCTACCTGTTTCACAATGATAGTTGAAAACAATGCTCAGAGAAATGAGATTCGGGACTATGTCTCCTTCAACCATAATTCTGTAAACACGCAACGCTGATTGATGTCGGTTCCGTAGGGCTAAGCTGATTAACAAGAGATTGGAGGTGTTGATGGTGGGATTAGATTCATCTGAAAGCAGATGGCTGAAGGTCTCCACTGCCTCCGTAAGTCTGTTGGCCTGACAGAGTGTTTTAATGTGCGACTCGCCACTCGCATTCAAGGTTGGAAGGAGCATTGATAATTCTTATTCTTCCATCTGGAAAGCATTGCCCTCCTTGCAGTTTTTTGGTCAGCCTTTCCCAACAGTCAATGAAGATATTCAATATGGCAGTCACAACAGTCCATGAAGAGTTTACATTCACCGTAGCAATTAGGAAAGCTATTACGACATTTAAGGATTTCCAATAATAATAACTAGCATTTGCACCAAATGTTGCAAAGAAAATTCCGTAAGGTATAAATTCGAAAAGAATAGCGAGATATAGAAAAGATCATTGAATATAAAAATTAGTAAACAAAATATAATATATTGCTGGGGCAATTCGGTTGTTTTTGTAAGCCATAATCACACTCTTAAGGTAAGGTATGAAATCTCTTTTATCATGAGAAGGACACTGAAAATTTTGAAGAGACATCTATGAAATTTCCTGATGTACTTGCAGCGAGCCGGACACCGAATTATATAATACAAATACTCTTTCCAGTTAAAAAAAATAAGAGCGACAATGTGTGCTCCTGTAGACTTTTGTAACAACCTTGAACAATTTTAATTGAAGAAGACTTTCTGAAGGATGAAATGCAACTTTACAAGGAGTAAGTTGAGGGTAAAACAATAGCATGCCCTTATGACCTATGGCATCAAACTTGCAAAGGAAGAGAATTAATACCAATGCATTGCTATCGAGATTTCCCAAAATATTTACTGATTTGCAAAAATGAAGGATCACAAGATATGAAATTGCTTAGCACACCATTAAAATGCAGAACTAAGTAAACTATGAATTCAAGAAAATTGATACGTGCTTTAATATCTCAATTCTACTGTGTGTCAAACCAAAAATACAGTGCAAGAAAAACAACGATAACGCACGGCACATAAACAAAAATCTACCCTTGCAACTAAATGCTAGAAAACCAACAACAATAGAGCTCAAGGAACCCTTGAATTGTGTATAGTTATCAGATGTTGGTTTTCAGCATTCAAATCCTGTTGAAGTTATTGTGCTAATGAAGCTCAAAATTTTTGAGTAGGTACAAGAATGGTTTCAGCAAAGCCTGTTAATTAAAGAAAGTGTAATGAGAATGGCTATCTCAGGCTAATTCTCAAGAACAATTTGACATTTGGTTACCAACTTGCAATAGGGAAGCTAGGACCCCACATGAGTTATACCTATTATTTTGGGCATTGTGTTTAATTCAAGACTCTCATCTAGTGGGAAGTTTCATGCCCCTTTGCTGAATTTGCAAATTATGTTGTTGTCAATTGATAGGAATGGCGGTTTTGCTTTAGTTTAAGAAGTTTTGGGTACCCTTTAGGCTCACTACTGTGATGCAAATGGATGGGTTAGGGACCTGCATGCAATTAAAACAAGCATGCATTATGCCCCTGAATTTGAGTGATACTGTTCCAAAGAATGCTAATATACCCATTCCGTATTTAGATATAGATGGGATTGTCTTAAAATTAGGAAGGGAAAATGAGTATGATTTATAAAGTGATAATACAGTCACTGAAGCAGAGGGTCCGACATTCCTAACGTTGATCAAAAAGTTTTTTTGGAAAAATAAGGTATAGGTTAAGCTTAACATTAGTAGTTAATGCATTAGAAGATGACAATGCAAGGAACAATACACTTCAATATGGGGTTGTCCACGAGACAAATGCTAAGTTGGGTTTTTTATCTCATCACAATACAGTGAAGGAGTCCACTGTTATTGCGGTTGCAAAGCAGTCTGAAGATATGGGTCTTGCAAAAGGCATGGATACCATTTCTGGATGTTTGGAGAAGGCAAATGATGGGAATGTAAACAGTAACTTGAAATCCAGTTGGAAAAGTATTCTTACAGTAAACATATTATGTTAAAAAAACTGAAGACATTCTCTCAGGAATTGGATGCTATCAAATTCATAATCAATGAACCACCTATAGTTGGTTGTTCTTTACGCTATCTGTAGTTTTGGTTAGCTCTTATAGTTTGCATCATTAATTGGTTAAAATACATGGAATCTGCTGTTTGTTTTTCTTCTTCAGCTAATACATAATAATCCCATTTGCCACATTAATGATGACGTCAGTGGTGATTCCTGCAAGTCTGGCCAATCTTACACAGTTCACACTTGCTCAAGAGCATCAACAGTCATTTATTATCATATGTCCCAACCATAGTATCCAATTATCGAGACCACATTTCATTGATAATCACATAAGCAACCATATGAACATCATTCATTCCATGCATTGTAATTAGTTACATAGGCAGGAGTACAAACAACATCTCATCAAACTCAGATTTCCTTTGTAGTAAAAATCAATCAGCTACAGAAAGGTATTTTTGGTTCCTCCAACTTGTGAAGTTAGTTTTGACACTTTGAATAATCCAGACAAAAGCTTGAAAAAAACTTCAATGAGTAGTTCTCTGCTTAGCAGTCAATATGGGGATATTTATATAAAAAATAGTACAAGGATTTGTAAAAACTGTGGATAGTGGCAACAACTGATATATCCTGACACCAAGAACATGTCCTCATGTGCTTCCAAACCACCCGAAAGAAACCACTGAAATTTCTACCTCATTGGACTACTGTTTTAATTAATATAATCAACATCGGATGAGCCACTGATCTCACAACATTAATGCCAAATATATTTTTTTGGCATACATAACATGCGGGCCTACCAGGCCGAGTGAGTTATGGAATGGACAAACACGGGTAGGACTATTGTAAATCAATTCCAAACACCAAAATTCCAGAGGTCAGAGTTAGTGATGGGACATATTGGTAATAAAAAATTCCTGGAAATAAGTCAAAAAGCATGCTTAACCGCTGCAAAACGTCAGATGATTATGCTCAGCGATCGTTATATATTGGGAAATCCAGAACACTATCCACATTGTAGAAATTTGTTCCATTCCACTGGCCAAGCTCAAGGAACCTTTGAATTGTGTATAGTTATTAGATGTTGGTTTGTAGCATTCAAATCTTGTTGAAGTTATTGTGCTAATCAAGCTCAAAATTTCTGAGTAGGTATAGGAATGGTTTCGGCAAAGCTTGTCAATTAAGGAAAGTGTAACGAGAATGGCTATCTCAGGCTAAGTCTCAAGAACAATTTGACATTTGGGTACCAACCTGCAGTAGGGAAGCTAGGTCCCCACATGAGTTTTTCATGTTCTTTTGGGCATTGGGTTTCATTCAAGATTGTCATCTAGTGGGAAGTTTCATGCCCCTTTTCTGAATTTGGAGATTATGTTGCTGTGGATTGATAGAAATGGCGGTTATGTTTTAGTTTAAGAAGTTTTGGGTACCCTTTAGGTTCACTACTGTGATGCAAATGGATGGGCTGGGGAGCTGCATGCAATTAAAACAAGCGTGCATTATGCCCCTGAATTTGAGTGCTACTGTTCAAAAGAATGCTAATATACCCATTACGTATTTAGATATAGATTGGCTTGTCTTAAAATCAGGAAGGTCAAATGAGTATGATTTAGAAAGTGATATTACAGTCACTGAAGCAGAGGCTCCACCATTCCTAGCGTTGATCAAAAAGTCTTTTGGAAAAATAAGGTATAGGTTAAGCTTAACATTAGTAGTTAATGCATCAGAAGATGACAATCAGGGATCAATATACTTCAATGTGGGGATGTCCAAGAGACAAATGCTAAGTTGGGTTTTTCATCTCATCACAATACAGTGAAGGAGTCCATTGTTATTGTGGTTACAAACTACTCTGAAGATATGGGTCTTGTAAAAGGCATGGATACCCTTTTGGTATGTTCGGAGAAGGAAAATGATGGGAATGTAAACAGTAACCTGAAATCCAGTTGGAAAAAATCTCCAAGGCCTCCAAGAAGAGCTAGGGATGCTTCTAGGGAAAGGTATATGAATAGTATTTTTGCTACATCTCTGCAAAGAAAAGCAAGGATAGAAAGAATCAAATCAGCAAGAAACCACAACTTTGCAAAGCCTTCTTTAGAAAAAACAAGCTTTTGGGCCCTGTTCATTACTCTTTCCTTCGGTGTTATTATGATAACTCAAGGTAGTCACTGTTCTTTTGCTTCACAATTGTCTCCTTTTTAGTTAAAGATAAAGACCTTTATTGCTTAGAGGATCACGACTCTATATTGTTCTTAACCTAAAAGAAAAGAAACTCTAGCCCACAGGAAGTGTATCCATTGGATTGATGTCATTGAAATGATCATAGAGTTTTGCATGTTGGTTTTGTTTCATCATCTTATTCTAAATGTAAAATGCGATTCTCCATTTTCCTTTTTCCACTCTGGCAATTTGATTTTAAGGTTTTCTGTTGGCAAACGTCAGGGACCAAACATAACTCCATGCTTATTATGCACCCATCATCTTACTGTGCCTTTGGAATAATTGTTAGAGTAGTTTCCATGGAAAGTTTCTGATTTCACTCTCTGTTAGGCATATTCACCAAAGCTTATTCTCTAATCAATAGTGTGATAGCTTGAAATAGGATTTTGCAATCCTACCAAAATCTTTGGGTAAATTTTGCTATAAGGATTGAAATTTTGCAAGACCTATTTTTACTTCTATTATGTCAGCTAGATGAATTTGATCAGTGGGAGAAGCTTATGGTTGCTTCCCGGGTTTCTTTTCTGGCATGTTTTCACAAGGCACTGGTACCCTACAAAATTTATCACCAAAATCAGGACACACAAGTCAATTATCTATGCACAATTTCACATGTCCTGTCTCAAATAATGAATCAGCACTGGCCAGTGTAAGCCTCTCCTACCCGCCATTGCTTTAATTCCTCAGAGTATTGAGCGGCTATTGATTGTAAGACTACTAATGTCGATGTTTTAGTTTCACCTCATGCTTTATTGGGTATTGATGATGCTTTTCCTAGCTTTGATAACCACACTATCGGAATTGGGTCCTGACTGCTGAGAAAAAATGTGATATACAAGAGGAGGACTTGTTAAAAATGGACAGGGTATTGTTGTTCCTATTTCCCCTATGATGCAAAGATATAAAGCATATTTTGGATATGATGCTGCTTCTACCTCCTTGCCTACACCTGGCCTTGCTGAGCACAAGAAAGTTTTGTTTGTTGGTGGTGGTATTTAGACAGAAGAGCAACCTATTGTTGATTATTACTGATTGTGATTCACAAATTGATGAGATGGCTGTTCCTAATAGGCAAGAACTTGAGAATGTTGTTGTAGCTTATATTGTCACTCATGTTATGACTAAGTTGTTGTCAGAGCAGCCTATTGCTAACTATGCTGAAATAATTGATGAGGTGGCTATTCCAACTCTTGTTGGAAGTGTTGTTTGTCATTTAGAGCTTGAGCCTGAACCCTCTGTTCCTAAAAAACAGAAATATGAGCCATATGATCACCCTCATAAGACAAGGAGAAGTTTTCCCTGGAATCAGAATTATTAGAATAGTGGAAGGAAATGAAAGCTTCAAACATGGAGCTTTCCCAACAGGGTATGGTGGGCGTGGGTCGCCAGAAATAAGTTGCCCTGGCTGAAGTGTTTTCCAGCATCATTCATAAAGAAACTACATGATTTGAGTTGTTTTGAACAGGGTTTTTTGCTTGATCGGGATCCAAAACAAATCAATTCCACAACATACCATGTTACTGCTGGCGGGTATGCACTGAACGTCTAGAAAAATATATCAATATAAATATGAGGAAACAACTAATGACTCGCCCCTTACTTGAACGGATAGAATGGCATAGACATAGACTGAAAAGGCGGGGAGTAATCCTTGCTATATTCTAGCCTACCCCTTTGGACGAAACAGCTGATAGAGGCCACTGATTATGCTACCAGCTCATCAGTATATCCCCCACTTAAAAGAGTAATAGTATGGAGCCCTCTCATCTTTTTTGAAAGGTAGGATATGTAAGGTTGAAAACGATGCATTCTAGTTATGTCCCACACCCATCTATTGGCGAGCTGGCAAGGCTTTTCCCGCTTTTCCCTGTGTCCTGCGCATGCATGAACACATCAAGTAGATGAACAATATATGTAACATAGTCAAAATAAAATGCTCAACATCAAAATTTATCCTTTCGCAGTTATTTCTATCATACTTCCAAACTGGAGTTATCCCATACAATCATGTGCCATACAGTCATACGCACCTGTTTCATCATATTGGAAAAGTGGCCTACATCTGATCAGTAGCATCATATCATAGCACATGCATATAAATATACAACATAATAAAAATATAATCACCCCCAACGTAAATTCAGAGGCCACTAAAACCTCATTAAAGCACTCTCCTAGGTTGATTCTACTAAGCAGCTCAGCGGACCTGAAGTACCAGCCAGCAAACAATGACACCGAGTTGCAGAAAGAAGAACCCTAGCCTTGAAGCTACAGATGCCTGAAGGAACTTCAGGAGGAACCAGCTTCAAGACGAACCAAGAGCAGAGGGTTCATGGGGGACAAGAGTATGAAGTCAATCTGTAAAAAAAACAAAGAAAACCCAATTAGGTTCGGTTCAAAATAAAAGATGGACAAATTCCCCATGAAACACAGAAATCAATCAAGATGACTTCTGAAAATTTACCTTGAGCAATCTCTAAGAAGCAGAAGCCTCCTAATCTGCACCCAGTAATCTAGCGAAACCAGGTTTGATTAGAGGTCAATACATAAATAGTGGAAAATGAATAGCACAACAAAAAAGAAGAACCAGGTAAACCCCAAACTATACAGTTTTTGGGCTGCAGCAAAGAATGCCTTCCTGCACAAAAGAATGCCTTGCTTTGCAGCAAATTGGTTAGGGTAACAAGACTCTTCAGGTAAGGTATGAAATCTCTTTTATCAGGAGAAGGACAGTGAAAATTTTGAAGAGACATCTATGAAATTTCTTGATGTACTTGCGGCGAGCTAGACACCGAATTATATAATACAAATACTCTTTCCAATTAAAAAAATAAGAGCGGCAATGTGTGCTCCTGTAGACTTTTGTAACAACCTTGAACAATTTTAATTGAAGAAGACTTTCTGAAGGATGAAATGCAACTTTACAAGGAGTAAGTTGAGGGTAAAACAATAGCATGCCTTTATTACCTATGGCATCGAATTTTCAAAGGAAGAGAGAAGAATACTTTCTGAAGGATAAAATGCAACTTTACAAGGAGTAAGTTGAGGGTAAAAAAATAGCATGCCCTTATGACCTATGGCATCAAATTTGCAAAGGAAGAGAATTAATACCAATGCATTACTATTGGGATTTCCCAAAATATTTATTGATTTGCAAAAATGAAGGATCACAAGATATGAAATTGATTAGCACACCATTAAAATGTAGAACTAAGTAAACTATGAATTCAAGAAAATTGATACGTGCTTTAGTATCTCAATGCTACTATGTGTCAAACCAAAAATACAGTGCAAGAAAGACAACGATAACACACGGCACATAAACAAAAATTTACCCTTGAAACTAAATACTAGAAAACCAACAACAATAGAGCTCAGGGAACCCTTGAATTGTGTATAGTTATCAGATGTTGGTTTTCAACATTCAAATCCTGTTGAAGTTATTGTGCTAATGAACTTCAAAATTTCTGAGTAGGTACAAGAATGGTTTCAGCAAAGCCTGTTAATTAAAGAAAGTGTAATGAGAATGGCTATCTCAGGCTAATTCTCAAGAACAATTTGACATTTGGTTACCAACCTGCAATAGGGAAGCTAGGTCCCCACATGAGTTTTACCTGTTCTTTTGGGCATTGTGTTTCATTCAAGACTCTCATCTAGTGGGAAGTTTCATGCCCCTTTGCTGAATTTGGAGATTATGTTGTTGTCAATTGATAGGAATGGCGGTTTTGCTTTAGTTTAAGAAGTTTTGGGTACCCTTTAGGCTCACTACTGTGATGCAAATGGATGGGTTAGGGACCTGCATGCAATTAAAACAAGCGTGCATTATGCCCCTTAATTTGAGTGCTACTGTTCCAATGAATGCTAATATACCCATTCCATATTTAGATATAGATGGGATTGTCTTAAAATTAGGAAGGGCAAATGAGTATGATTTATAAAGTGATATTACAGTCACTGAAGCAGAGGGTCCGACATTCCTAGCGTTGATCAAAAAGTTTTTTTGGAAAAATAAGGTATAGGTTAAGCTTAACATTAGTAGTTAATGCATTAGAAGATGACAATGCAGGGAAAAATACACTTCAATATGGGGTTGTCCACGAGACAAATGTTAAGTTGGGTTTTTCATCTCATCACAATACAGTGAAGGAGTCCACTGTTATTGCGGTTACAAAGCAGTCTGAAGATATGGGTCTTGCAAAAGGCATGGACACCCTTTCTGGATGTTTGGAGAAGGAAAATGATGGGAATGTAAACAGTAACCTGAAATCCAGTTGGAAAAGTATTCTTACAGTAAACATATTATGTTAGAAAAACTGAAGGCATTCTCTCAGGAATTGGATGCTATCAAATTCATAATCAATGAACCACCTATAGTTGGTTGTTCTTTACGCTATCTGTAGTTTTGGTTAGCTCTTATAGTTTGCATCATTAATTGGTTAAAATACATGGAATTTGCTGTTTGTTTTTCTTCTTCACCTAATACATAATAATCCCATTTGCCACATTAATGATGACGTGGAAAATTTAGGTGGGGCAGTGGTGATTCCTGCAAGTCTGTCCAATCTTACACATTTCACACTTGCTCAAGAGCATCAACAATCATTTATTACCATATGTCCCAACCATAGTATCCAACTATTGAGACCACATTTCATTGATAATCACATAAGCAACCATATGAACATCATTCATTCCACGCATTGTTATTAGTTACATAGACAGGATTACAGACAACATCTGATCAAACTCAGATTTCCTTTGTAGTAAAAATCAATCAGCTACAGAAAGGTATTCTTGGTTCCTACAGCTTGTGAAGTTAGTTTTGACACTTTGAATAATCCAGACAAAAGCTTGAAAAAAACTTCAATGAGTAGTTCTCTGCTTAGCAGTCAATGTGGGGATATTTATATAAAAAATAGTACAAGGATTTGTAAAAACTGTGGATGGTGGCAATAACTGATATATCCTGACACCAAGAACATGTCCTCATGTGCTTCCAAACCACCCAAAAGAAACCACTGAAATTTCTACCTCATGGACTACTCTTTTAGTTAATATAATCGACATCGGATGAGCCATTGAGCTCACAACATTAATGCCAAATATATTTGTTTGGCATACATAACATGCGGGCCTACCAGGCTGAGTGAGTTATGGTGGAATGGACAAACACGGGTAGGAATATTGTAAATCAATTCCAAACACCAAAATTCCAGAGGTCAGAGTTAGTGATGGGACAGATTTGTAATAAAAAATTCATGGAAATAAGTCAAAAAGCATGCTTAAACGCTGCAAAACGTCAGATGATTATGCTCAACGATCGTTATATATTAGGAAATCCAGAACACTATCCACATTGTAGAAATTTGTTCTATTCCACTGGCCAAGCTCAAGGAACCTTTGAATTGTGTATAATTATCAGATGTTGGTTTTTAACATTCAAATCTTGTTGAAGTTATTGTGCTAATCAAGCTCAAAATTTCTGAGTAGGTACAGGAATGGTTTCAGCAAAGCTTGTTAATTAAGGAAAGTGTAATGAGAATGGCTATCTAAGGCTAATTCTCAAGAACAAATTGACATTTGGGTACCAACCTGCAGTAGGGAAGCTAGGTCCCCACATGAGTTTTGCATGTTCTTTTGGGCATTGGGTTTCATTCATGATTGTCATCTAGTGGGAAGTTTCACGCCCCTTTGCTGAATTTGAAATGGAGGTTTTGTTTTAGTTTAAGAAGTTTTGGGCACCCTTTAGGCTCACTACTGTGATGCAAATGAATGGGCTGGGGAGCTGCATGCAATTAAAACAAGCGTGCATTATGCCCCTGAATTTGAGTGCTACTGTTCAAAAGAATGCTAATATACCCATTGTGTATTTAGATATAGATCGGCTTGTCTTAAAATCAGGAAGGGAAAATGAGTATGATTTAGAAAGTGATATTACAGTCACTGAAGCAGAGGCTCCACCATTCCTAGCGTTGATCAAAAAGTGTTTTGGAGAAATAAGGTATAGGTTAAGCTTAACATTAGTAGTTAATGCATCAGAAGATGACAATGCAGGGAACAATATACTTCAATGTGGGGATGCCTAGGAGACAAATGCTAAGTTGGGTTTTTCATCTCATCACAATACAGTGAAGGAGTCCATTGTTACTGTGGTTACAGACCAGTCTGAAGATATGGGTCTTATAAAAGGCATGGATACCCTTTCGGGATGTTCAGAGAAGGGAAATGATGGGAATGTAAATAGTAACCTGAAATCCAGTTGGAAAAAACCTCCAAGGCCTCTAAGAAGAGCCAGGGATGCTTCTAGGGAAAGGTATATGAATAGTATTTCTGATACATCTTTGCGAAGAAAAGAAAGGCTAGAAAGAATCAAATCAACAAGAAACCGCAACTTTGCAAAGCCTTCTTCAAAAAAAACAAGCTTTTGGGCCCTGTTCGTTACTCTTTCCTTCGGTGTTATTATGATAACTCAAGGTATTCACTGTTCTTTTGCTTCACAATTGTCTCCTTTTTAGTTAAAGATAAATACCTTTATTGCTTAGAGGATCACGACTCTATATTCTTCTTAACCTAAAAGAAAAGAAACTCTAGCCCACAGGACGTGTATCCATTAGATTGATGTTATTGCAACGATCATAGAGTTCTGCATGTTGGTTTTGTTTCATCATCTTATTCTAAATGTAAAATGCGATTCTCCATTTTTTTTTTTCCACTCTGGCAATTTGATTTTAAGGTTTTCTGCTGGCAAACGTCAGGGACCAAACATAACTTCATGCTTATTATGCACCCATCATCTTACTGTGCCTTTGGAATAATTGTTAGAGTAGTTTCCATGGAAAGTTTCTGATTTCACTCTCTATTAGTCATATTCACCAAAGCTTATTCTCTAGTCAATAGTGTGATAGCTTGAAATAGGATTTTGCAAGCCTACCAAAATCTTTAGGTAAATTTTGATATAAGGATTGAAATTTTGCAGGACCTATTTTTACTTCTATTATGTCAGCTTGATGAATTGGATCAGTGGGAGAAGCTTATGTTTGCTTCCGGGGTTGCTTTTCAGGCATGTTTTCACAAGGCACCGATACTCTACAAAATTTATCACCAAAATCAGAACAAGCAAGTCAATTGCCTATGCACAATTTCACAAGTCCTGTCTCAAATAATGAATCAACACCGGCTAGTGTAAGCCTCTCCTACCCGCCATTGCTTTAATTCCTCAGAGTATTGAGCGGATATTGATTGTAAGACTACTAATGTCGATGTTTTAGTTTCACCTCATGCTTTATTGGGTACTAATGATGCTTTTCCTAGCTTTGATAACCACACTATGGGAATTGGATCCTCACTGCTGAGAAAAATGGGATATACAGGAGGAGTTGGGAAAAATGGACAGGGTATTGTTGTTCCTATTTCCCCTATGATGCAAACATATTAAGCAGGTTTTGGGTATGATGTTGCTTCTACCTCCTTGCCTACACCTGGCCTTGCTGAGCACATGCAAGTTTTGTTTGTTGGTAGTGGTATTTAGACTGAAGAGAAACCTATTGTTGATTATTACTGATTGTGATTCACAAATTGATGAGATGGCTATTCCTAATAGGCAAGAACTTGAGAATGTTGTTGTAGCCTTCTTCAGAAAAGCCAAGCTTTTGGGCCCTGTTCGTTACTCTTTCCTTCGGTGTTATTATGATAACTCAAGGTAGTCACTGTTCTTTTGCTTCACAATTGTCTCCTTTTTAGTTAAAGATAAATACCTTTATTGCTTAGAGGATCACGACTCTATATTGTTCTTAACCTAAAAGAAAAGAAACTCTAGCCCACAGGACGTGTATCCATTAGATTGTTGTCATTGCAACGATCATAGAGTTCTGCATGTTGGTTTTGTTTCATCATCTTATTCTAAATGTAAAATGCGATTCTCCATTTTCCTTTTTCCACTCTGGCAATTTGATTTTAAGGTTTTCTGCTGGCAAACGTTAGGGACCAAACATAACTCCATGCTTATTATGCACCCATCATCTTACTGTGCCTTTGGAATAATTGTTAGAGTAGTTTCCACGGAAAGTTTCTGATTTCACTCTCTGTTAGGCATATTCACCAAAGCTTATTCTCTAGTCAATAGTGTGATAGCTTGAAATAGGATTTTGCAAGCGTACCGAAATCTTTAGGTAAATTTTGCTATAAGGATTGAAATTTTGCAAGACCTATTTTTACTTCTGTTATGTCAGCTTGATGAATTTGATGAGTGGGAGAAGCTTATGTTTGCTTCCCGGGTAGCTTTTCAGGCATGTTTTCACAAGGCACCGATACCCTACAAAATTTATCACCAAAATTAGAACAAGCAAGTCAATTGTCTATGCACAATTTCACAAGTCCTATCTCAAATAATGAATCAACACCGGCCAGTGTAAGCCTCTCCTACCCTCCATTGATTTAATTCCTCAGAGTATTGAGCGGCTATTGATTGTAAGACTACTAATGTCGATGTTTTAGTTTCACCTCATGCTTTATTGGGTATTGATGATGCTTTTCCTAGCTTTGATAACCACACTATCGGAATTGGGTCCTGACTGCTGAGAAAAATGGGATATACAGGAGGAGGACTTGGGAAAAATGGACAGGGTATTGTTGTTCCTATTTCCCCTATGATGCAAACATATAAAGTAGGTTTTGGGTATGATGCTGCTTCTACCTCCTTGCCTACACCTGGCCTTGCTGAGCACAAGAAAGTTTTGTTTGTTGGTGGTGGTATTTAGACTGAAGAGAAACCTATTGTTGATTATTACTGAATGTGATTCAGAAATTGATGAGATGGTTGTTCCTAATAGGCAAGAACTTGAGAATGTTGTTGTATCTTATATTGTCACTCATGTTATGACTAAGTTGTTGTCAGAGCAGCCTACTGCTAACTATGCTGAAATAATTGATGAGGTGGCTATTTCAACTCTTGCCGGAAGTGTTGTTTGTCATTTAGAGCTTGAGCCTGAACCCTCTGTTCCTAAAAAACAGAAATATGAGCCATATCATCACCCTCATAAGACTAGGAGAAGTTTTCCCTGGAATCAGAATTATTAGAATAGTGGAAGGAAATGACAGCTTCAAACATGGACCTTTGGCGTGGGTCGCCAGAAATAAGCTGCCTTGGCTGAAGTGTTTTCCAGCATCATTCATAAAGAAACTACATGATTTGAGTTTGATTTGAGTTGTTTTGAATGGGGTTTTTTGCTTGATCGGGATCCAAAACAAATCAATTCCACAACATACCATGTTACCGCTGGCGGGTATCCACTGAACGTCTAGAAAAATATATCATTATAAATATGAGGATGAAACAACTGATGACTCGCCCCTTACTTGAATGGATAGAATGACATAGACATAGACTGAAAAGGCGGTGAGTAATCCCTGCTATATTCTAGCCTACCCCTTTGGACGAAACATCTGATAGAGGCCACTGATTATGCTACCAGCTCATCAATAGATCCCCCACTTCAAAGAGTAATAGTATGGAGCCCTCTCTTCTTTTTTGAAAGGTAGGGTAGGTAAAGCTAAAAACGATGCATTCTGTTTATGTCCCACACCCATCTATTGGCGAGTTGGCAAGGCTTTTCCCGCTTTTCCCTATGCCCTGCGCATGCATGAACACATCAAGTATATGAACAATATATGTAGCATAGTCAAAATAAAATGCTCAACATCACAATTTACCCTTTCTCAGTTATTTCTGTTAGACTTCCAACCTGGAGTTATCCCATACAGTCATGCGCACCTGTTTCATCATATTGGAAAAGTGGCCTGCATCTGATCAGTAGCATCATATCATAACACATGCATATAGATATACATAATAATCAAAATATAATCACCCCCAATGTAAATTCAGAGGCCACTAAAACCTCATTAAAGCACTCTCCTGGGTTGATTCTACTAAGCAGCGCAGCCGACCTGGAGTACCAGCGAGGAAACAATGACACCGAGTTGCAGAAAGAAGAACCCTGGCCTTGAAGCTAGAGATGCCCGAAGGAACTTCAGGAGGAACCAACTTCAAGAGAAACCAAGAGCATAGGGTTCGTGGGGGACAAGAGTATGAAGTCAATTTGCAAAAAAAACAAAGAAAACCCAAATAGGTTCGGTTCAAAATAAAAGATGGACAGATTCCCCATGAAACACAGGAATTAATCAAAATGACTTCTGAAAATTTACCTTGAGCAATCTCTAAGAAGCAAAAGCCTCCTACTCTGCACCCAGTAATCTGGCCAAACCAGGTTTGATTAGAGGTCAATACATAAATAGTGGAAAATGAATAGCACAACAAAAAAGAAAAAACCAGGTAAACCGGAAACTATACAGTTTCCGGGCTGCAGCAAAGAATGCCTTCCTGCACAAAAGAATGCCCCGCTCTGCAGCAAACGCTAATATCCCTCCGCGGACGAGTTGGTTAGGGTAACAGGATGGGTAATTAATTTTAATTAACTAATCATACGTTAAAGGTTTTTTAAAGATTTTTAAAGGTTTTTTAATTAAATTGGACGACAGACAACTATTTAATCGTCTAACGGTAGATCTGACGGTTAGGATTATGACAGAAAGGCAGTCGAGGGAGTTGATTTCAGAGGGAACGACTTACGACGTAACAAGAAAGTTTTGTTTGTTGGTGGTGGTATTTAGACTGAAGAGAAACCTATTGTTGATTATTACTGAATGTGATTCACAAATTGATGAGATGGTTGTTCCTAATAGGCAAGAACTTGAGAATGTTTTTGTATCTTATATTGTCACTCATGTTATGACTAAGTTGTTGTCAGAGCAGCCTACTACTAACTATGCTGAAATAATTGATGAGGTGGCTATTTCAACTCTTGCTGGAAGTGTTGTTTGTCATTTAGAGCTTGAGCCTGAACCCTCTGTTCCTAAAAAATAGAAATATGAGCCATGTCATCACCCTCATAAGACTAGGAGAAGTTTTCCCAGGAATCAGAATTATTTGAATAGTGGAAGGAAATGACATCTTCAAACATGGAGCTTTGGCGTGGGTCGCCAGAAATAAGCTGCCTTGGCTGAAGTGTTTTCCAGCATAATTCATAAAGAAACTACATGATTTGAGTTGTTTTGAATGGGGTTTTTTGCTTGATCGGGATCCAAAACAAATCAATTCCACAACATACCATAACAAATCAATTCCACAACATACCATGTTACCGCTGGTGGGTATGCACTGAACGTCTAGAAAAATATATCATTATAAATATGAGGACGAAACAACTGATGACTCGCCCCTTACTTGAACGGATAGAATGACATAGACATAGACTGAAAAGGCGGTGAGTAATCCCTGCTATATTCTAGCCTACCCCTTTGGACGAAACATCTGATAGAGGCCACTGATAATGCTACCAGCTCATCAGTAGATCCCCCACTTAAAAGAGTAATAGTATGGAGCCCTCTCTTCTTTTTTGAAAGGTAGGGTAGGTAAAGCTAAAAACGATGCATTCTGTTTATGTCCCACACCCATCTATTGGCGAGTTGGCAAGACTTTTCCCGCTTTTCCCTATGTCCTGCGCATGCATGAACACATCAAGTATATGAACAATATATGTAAATAGTCAAAATAAAATGCTCAACATCACAATTTACCCTTTCTCAGTTATTTCTGTCAGATTTCCAACCTGGAGTTATCCCATACAGTCATGCGCACCTGTTTCATCATATTGGAAAAGTGGCCTGCATCTGATCAGTAGCATCATATCATAACACATGCATATAGATATACAACATAATCAAAATATAATCACCCCCAACGTAAATTCAGAGGCCACTAAAACCTCATTAAAGCACTCTCCTGGGTTGATTCTACTAAGCAGCGCAGCCGACCTGGAGTACCAGCGAGCAAACAATGACACCGTGTTGCAGAAAGAAGAACCCTGGCCTTGAAGCTAGAGATGCCCGAAGGAACTTCAGGAGGAACCAACTTCAAGAGAAACCAAGAGCAGAGGGTTCATGGGGGACAAGAGTATGAAGTCAATCTGCAAAAAAAACAAAGAAAACCCAAATAGGTTCGGTTCAAAATAAAAGGTGGACAGATTCCCCATGAAACACAGAAATTAATCAAAATGACTTTTGAAAATTTACCTTGAGCAATCTCTAAGAAGCAGAGGCCTCCTACTCTACACCCAGTAATCTGGCCAAACCAGGTTCGATTAGAGGTCAATACATAAATAGTGGAAAATGAATAGCACAACAAAAAAGAAAAAACCAGGTAAACCGGAAACTGTACAGTTTCCGGGCTGCAGCAAAGAATGCCTTCCTCCACAAAAGAATGCCCCACTCTGCAGCAAACGCTAATATCCCTCCGCGGACGAGTTGGTTAGGGTAACAGGATGGGTAATTAATTTTAATTAACTAATCATACATTAAAGGTTTTTTTAAGATTTTTAAAGGTTTTTATTTAAATTGGACGACAGAAAACTGTTTAATCGTCTAACAGTAGATCTGACGGTTAGGATTATGACAGAAAGGCAGCCGAGGGAGTTGATTTCAGAGGGAATGCCTTACGACGTAACTAGTCTCCGATATTAATGTCATGGATTGGAATAGTGAGTGTATAAAAGAAGGGGAATATCAATCTTATAATGAATATTTTTAGTATGAGTTACTTTTGCAATATGATCACTCTATGAATATTTATTTATTTTGTATAGAGTTTTTTGGAATAAATTTATAAATAAAATTATTGATGGTTTTTATTTGTAATTTTTATATAAATATCATTATTATTTTATTTATTGATGGGTAAGAAATGTTGAAGGGTTAATTACTCAAATTATCACAAAGAAGTAAGTAAAATTAGAGGCTTTTGGTTATGGAAGTGAAGCTCATGACTATAAAGGTTGATTATGAGGTAGGAGAAAGAGTTTATGGTGTAAAGTGCTCATGTTAGATCAATTCACTACCACTCGGCTCCAAAGTGTTGCTCTTCCATTTTAAGCAATATGAAAAAGACAATTAGAAGGAACTCTAATTAGAATGATGTCAACAAAAGATGAAAGGGAGAGGAAGAGTGATGCAGATATGGAGTTGAAGAGACAAGAACACTTGGCTTCTAATTGCTCTCAACAAGGCCAATGCTACCTATAAACCCAAGCATGCCAATAGAGAGTAGCTAAATAAAACAATTTTGATGAAATTGTAAATGAGAAGAGAACTAGACTTTCTTGTAATTTTGGTCTTGCTAAGAAGTAAAGAATGAATGCATAAGCATTCAACACTAGAGTTTTTTTGGTACAAAGTTTTTATATTTATTATGGTTAATTGTTGTGGAATTGTGGGGTTTTGTCTATTTCCTTTAGTGCTACGATAATTAATTCCAACACCTACGAATTTTAATACTTAATCAATCCTTTACATTAATATCTTTGAATGGATTGAATTGTTGGTTTGTATCCACAATGACATCCCTTTGCTTGTATTGTTAGTTGGTCTCCATAATGCAATTGTAAGTTAGTATAAGTCATTGTTGAATGGTTTGTTGTGTGAACACTTTGCATTGAAGTACTCTACAACACATCATGGGGGAAATGTTGTAGTGTTTATAAATGAGTGTAAACATTTAAATGTTGGCTCAATATGGGGAAACGTTGTAGTGGTTGTAAATGAGTGTAAACATTTAAATATCGGCTCAATATGGGAGAGCTATTGTAGTGTCAATAAAATGAAGCATTAGATCAACAAATAATAATAATAGTAAAGCATAACATCCACTAAAATAAAAAAACGTCATAAATTTTTAAAAATAACAAATCGTTTCAATTCAATTTATTATATTGTAATTTAATTTTTACACCGACAGGCGCTCTCCATCCTAGTATGGTAGAGATGTTGTAAGGTAATGTAACGTCCAGTGTGTTGAAAAGTGTAACTAGGTTTAGTCTTCATAATGACATGTGTAATTATGATTTTATGTAATTAATAAAAAGAAGAAAATATTTTTTTATCTCATCAAGGGACACCCAAGTACTCAAGGATAAAATCTCGAAGGATATCAAAGTGAAGTCAATATCTACAAAGAAGTATCAAAAGGCTAGGTTGAGGAAGAAGCCTACACCAGAAGAAGTCTTGGGATCCTCGAAAGACCACAAAGGCCCTCCTCAAGTTGAAGGGATTTACAAATTAAAGTTTCTTGAATATTATTCATCCTAGAGAAGCAAAATCAAGGACGTTGTCATCATCTTCAAAATTTCTAAGGCTAATTTCCTCTCGTTGAAGAGAGGACCCTATTATTGAAGAAGATCATCCTAGAAGCATCAAGACATCATCAAGAAGTCATCATTATCAACAAGAACAACACAATGAAAGGATTTAAAGTGATCTCCTTCTTTGTGGAGTTAAGGAACACTCTTGAAGAGATCTATCTTCATCAAGAAGAAGTTCTCTATCATTTATATTTTCATCAAATTCAAGGAGGTGGCAAGTGAAAGAAGAATATTCTCAAGTAAGTATATTTATGTCTGAATCTGTCAAAAGGTTTTTTTGCAAGGAAATCAACAAATTGATTGGGGCTTCAAATAATATTGCATGGAAGAAGAGGATAGATTTGAATCTCATTGAAAATGAGTTTACGGATCATGTCAAAGGATCTATCACCAAACCAGCAAAAGAATATGCTCAAGCACTTGCAAAGTTAATGAAAGGGGAAGTGAGGGCTCAAAGGATTCTCATAGAATCCATCAAGGATCCCCTCATTCCATATGTATCTAAACTCAAAACCTCAAAATAAATATATGA
>APFE030167498.1:0-17168 GCA_000404065.3 Pinus taeda
GAAAGGGGTTCCTCACTGGAACAAATGCTCCGAACACAACAGAGCAGTCCTCTCGGCCCGAAAGCAGTCAGAAACAGTAGATCTAGGAAACGACAGCCGCATGCAGTTCTACCAGCTTCAGATTTGGATCACAAACGGACGCGGCCCTCAAATAGCTCTGATACCATGTAGGAATTTACAGGGTAAGTTCCTCAGACAGAACACCAAAAGGACACCACTCACAAACAGATCACAGATCAATACACCAGTATTTTGACGTGGTTAAAACCCTCAGAGAGGGAAACAGTCCACGGCCTGCGCCAACGTGGCTACTACATGCAATTTATTAATAAAAAAATGAAAATTTACATAAGCTTCTCTCATGTACGGTTAACCTACAAATGACCCTCCATTCGCTTTAAATAAAATTCATGGACCAATCGGGTGTCAAGCCACGGATCAAGTGTCGGTAATACCGAGGAGAGAATGAACCGTCGGATCAATACATATCGTGACGTCGGATTGTAAGTTACAAAATGTACAACGGTAAAGAAACACACTTTACCTAACGCTATACCTAACTCTATACTAGACCAAGTTGAACTTAACTATTTCCTATGTGTCGGAATATCCTAACAGTGCAATGGAGAGGAGCCATATGGTAGACATGGGCTGCCTCGTGTCCAAGCTGAGCATTGAAGTTGGCCTTCGCCGCCATGGACAGTCGATACAAGGGAGGCGACATGCATTCAATGCGACTTATGATACCATGGATCGACTGCAACTTGCAGCTGAGGAGTACAGGTGCCAAGGGAATTGCTGGACTGTTTTTAAGGACGAAGATCCGAGCCATGGAGAACAGTTTGTTGTCCGATGCATCGTCCCTCAGGCTTCTAATCCTGTGGGAAGCGTTAGCGCGTTCAGTTCTGGTGGTAGTTTGGGCACTCTTCAGTGGTGGTTCTAGACTGCGGGGTGCTGCGACAATTCTTCTCATGCATTCATCTCAGCGCCTGCAGCCCCTGCAAACATGTATCGAAGAAGGGGTCCAGCCCGCGGAAGACCGGCTCGCCCTCCAGCCTCGCGACCACGTGTTCAGTGCTGTCGCTGCCAGTGTCATAGGGGAATTCAGGCCACCCCCATACAGGCAAGCCAGTTCATGGACTCAAGCGGTCCTAATGCTGAGCCAGCCCCTGCACCTACCTTTGGGTCCGCCATTTTCTCCTTTGGCTGCACGCAGGAACGACCTCGCATTAACGCGCATGTATCAGTCCTTTTTCTTGAGGAAGCTCAGGACAAGGATGGAGGCACGAGCAGTGGGGAGAGGACTCCAGGGGGAAGCCTGGGCGCGGAAGAAAGGCTACCTGCGGAGGAACCTGCACAAGCTTCCAAAAGCCCTCCGGCTCAGGAAGCAACGACCTCCAAGGCGGAAGTTGAGGAGGACTGGGAAACTTTGCGAGAGAGATATGGCTGGTGTGAAGTGGTGGAGGAAAAGCCTCCTGAGTAGCCCTCTGCTGAATCGCTTCCTCCACACTCGGCGATGGTCAGGGTATGTTTTGGCTCTCCATGGTTTTGATTATGTTCATGGCTATGTTTTATGTTTTCTCTAGCCTAAGTCAAATTCAAAGTATGCTAGGGCCAAGTCTGTTGAAACCCCGGCGAGGGATTTTGTGTTTTGCTCTTGTGGGCAGTCTCAGTTAATTGTCAGGCCCCTGCGTGGGCAGTTTCAGTCAGTGGTCGAGCCCCTGCGTGGGCAGTTTCAGTCAGTTTTCAAGCCCCTGCGTGGGCGGTTTTAGCATGAACGAATTATGGCTGGTGTTTCAAAGGCCCCTTTTTGGGTATCGTACCAAGGCCCCTGCGCGGGCAGTTTCAATCAATTTTCAGGCCCCTGCGTGGGCGATTCTAGTCGGGTCGAAGTCTGGTTGGTGTTTCAATGGCCTTTTTGGGTCTCGTCCTAATGCCCACAGCGCCACTGTTGGACTTGGGCACTCTGATATCCTGAATGTAAATCTCACCCTGTACATAATATAATAGATAGCTTTACTGAGAAAAAAAAACTATGGTGATGACATGAGTCTTATATGACTCATTGATGATATGGCCTAATGATGACACCAAATGGATATCTAAGACCATGATTAAAGACCTTTGAACCTTTGTAGTATGCATGATAATGATATGATGATCTTCAACGATGACGAAAACACTCTTTTGGTGGCTCATCACAAGGAGTGATGAAAAGACCATGATGACAATACCATGAATATGGAGGGTGTAGTAATGACCTAGGACTGATCAATGATCAAAATTTATTTGAAACTATAACAATTTGACCTAACAACCCTATTAACCGCATGGAAAGAGTACATTTGATCGCTGGTGACTCATAGACACTAACATTTCCTACACAAAATATTTTATAGCACCAAGATTCTTCATGTCGAATTTAGATGACAACTAGGTCTACAAATCTCGATAATTTCTTTGTCATTTCTGATTATCAACATATCATCCACATAAAAGATGAAATAAATAACACAGTCACCAATTAATTTGAAACACGCATAATAATATGATTTTCTCCTTGCGAATACAATTCCTCATATATATGTATCAAATGCACATGAAGGAAATTTAATTGAGAGAAAATAAAAAAATTAACGGAGAGATATAAAATTATCGAGACAAAAAAATTAACTCAACAAAATAATAAAACATGCACATAATACACAATATATTTGTCTTGGGAAAACCCCAACTCTGTGGAAAAAACAAACCTAATGAACTTTCATTTTCCTTGTCCAAAACCTTGGCCAACCCGAACAAGTGATCCTTCACCACTCACCTCCCTCGCCTTCATTACAACGAAGCACTCCTGAGCCATTTAAAAGTTACATTACATGAAATACCATAGGTAGAAAACCATGGGTATGTTATACAACGTGCCCAAACCAACCACTATTTAACTTGGTCAAATTTAACTCTATCTCCAAGCCAATTTTATATAACATGTACTCCTAGGATGCAGAATTAAATTCTACATCCAACAAGTGATTTCACTCAAAATTTGAGTAAAACCATAGGAAGATAAGTCGAATTTATGAGTTGAGAAAGTAGTTTTTTTATTTTTTATTTTTTAATCTTTTTAATTTTTTACTTAAAAAATGGTGAATCACCCCATGGTTCAAATCATCATGAATTCTATTGGTTCTTATAAAGTTGATTTTGGTTGTACATATTTTTTGAGGCTGATTTTAGACCTAAACAATTCTCTAATGAGCAATCATATGACGAGAAACAAGGATTTGTTTACTAGTCTAGACAATAGTATTTGGTATGAAGTCAAGCTAGGCAACCATTAAAGGTAAATGAGTGATTATTGTTTATATTAGAAACAATGAAAGATTGAAAAAATATAATTAATATTATGTACGTAGATTAAAACGCAATTTGTTGAGAATTGGAAAGCTACTAGAGAAAAGTTACAAGTGTTCTTCAAGAATAAACTATGCATGATCATTGCTATATATCCAAGTAAGAAGATGATAGAAAGTGTGGAGATGCAAAAGAATATGATGTTTCTACTTATAATGAGAAATGGATTAAAACGCTCCTTGAATTCTTATAAAACTAAGAATTTGGATAAATCTTGGTTATGGAATTTCAGATATGGTCATTTACCTCTTGGTGGTCTATTTTTGTTGTAGAAGAAACATATGGTGAAAGGGAAACCCAATATTCAACAACTAACAAGCTCATGTGAAAGTTTTATAATTGAAAATAATCATAGAAAGAAGTTTGTATCTAGAGTTTCATATAGGGTGAGAGATCCACTAGATATTTTACACAAAGATTTATGTCGACCGATGCAAACAACCTCATAAATTGGAAATTTTTACTTTCTAAATTTTATTATTGACTACATTAGAAAAAATTGGTTTTATATTCTAAAACAAAAATATGAATCTTATACTATAGTTAAGAAGTTTAAAGCTATGGTCGAAAAGGAGAATGAAAAATATATTAAAATTTTGAGATCGGATAGAGGTAGTGAATGTAGGCCAAATGATTTTATTGAGTTTTGTTAGTCTCATGGAATCAAGATACAATTCACTCCATGTTATTCTCCACAGAAAAATGGAGTGGACGAAAGGAAAAATATAACCATGAATATGGCTCAAAGCATGCTAAAGGAAAATCATTTACAAAATGACTATCACTAAAATGTAACTTGTGTTGTTTATATTCTTAACATAAGTGTAACTAAGTGTTTAAAGGATCGAGTTCCCTAGGAAGCTTGTTGTTGTAAGAGTTTTAATATATCTCATTTAATACTTCTAGGTTTGTTTCTTATGCACATGTACCTAAAGAGTTGAGAAAGAAGTTAGATGAAAGAAGTCAGAAGCATATGTTTATTGGATATAGTGATGATTGTAATTCATATAGACTCTATAATCCAATAACCAAGAAGTATATTAGAAATAGATATGTTTATTTCAAGCTATTAGAAGCTTAGGTGGAAGCCTAGATAAAGCTATTATAGAGGGAGTTGTATTATCTCATGGAAATGATGATGGAAATGAGAAAGAAGTACAAGGGGGATATTTGATTCCATACACACCCATTGCAAGAACATTAGCAAGGAAATCACCACAAGTCATCCCAGTGTAGTTCAAAACCCAAGAACTCAAAATCACAATGAATCATCATGTTATGGTGGAAACCAAAAAATCAGATCCAATTTAAGTAATCAATCTAATCCTACACTAGATACATTAAGGAATATAATTAAAGCTTAGAATACTGAAAGTTTAAATAAATTTATGAACGGGAAGATGAAATAGATCATGTTTCAAATTTTGCATTAATTGCATATGGTCTCGTAAATTTTGATGAAGTTATTAAAGAAGACTTTTGTATTAAATCTATGGATGAAGAAATTGATATTAGAGAAAAAAATAATACTTGGGAGGTTGTATAACTTCCTTAAGGTAAGAATAATCTAGGTTTTAAATGAATTTGCAAAACCAAATTGAATTTTGAATGAAAAATTGAGAAACATAACGCAAGAGTTGTAGATCAAGTATTCAGTCAAGAACATGGGACCGATTATAATGAAACGTTTACACCCATCACTAGATTTAACATAATAAGGAAGCTCTTAGATATTACAACACAAAATAAAAGGAAAATGTATCAGATGGATGTTAAATTAGTATTTCCAAATGGATTTTTGGAGGAATACGTTTAAGTGAAAAAAACCTTGAATATATGAAATTGATGGACAAGAAGATAGAGTTTACAGGTTAAAGAAAGCATCATATAGATTGAAACAAGTACCTTGAGTATGGTATAGTAGAATTGATAAATATTTTAATATACATGGATTCATTACTAGTCCAAATGAGTGAACTCTATATACAAATGTAAATGGAGAAGGTAAAGTTTTGATAGTTTTTCAATATGTTGATGATTTGGTTTTGAATTGAGATATTTCAATACATGATTTTAACACAACCATAATTTTATTTTTTGAGATGAATGAATTAGGGAAAATGAAATATTTTTCATGGTATTAAAGTAACTCAATCTGAAGATGGTATTTGTTTGTTAATTTGATTATTGCAAAGGATATATTGAAAATGTTTAGGATAGAGAATTGAAAACTAGTCATAACACCAATTGCAACTTGTACATAAATTAGTGTCATGGTTCAAGATTTAAATGTTTATCCAAACTTATGTTACAAATTGGTTGGTATTCTTATATATCTGACTGCAACTAGTCCTAATATAATGTTTTCTATAAGTAAAACTTCCAAATTCATGGAGTCTTGGAAGAGTACGGATTAAGTAGTTAGGAAAAAATGATCTTAATATATGTTGTTGGAACAAAAAATTATGCTATCTTGTATACATTAGATTTAGATTTTAAATTAACTGGATAAAAAGATAGTGATTTTATAGGAGATACTAATGATAAGAATAAAACATCTCGATATGTGTATAGTTTTGCATTGGGTGCAGTATCATGGACATCAAAAAACAAATCCATTGCGGCTTTATCATTTGTTGAGGAAAAGTATGTTGTAGCAATAGCAACATATTGTTGAACTATATAGATGAGAATAATTTTGACCGAGTTGTTGCATGAACAAAAAGTACTAATTCAAAGTCTATGACAATAAATTTGTTATTGCATTGTCACGAAATCATATTTTCCATGAGAAGAGTAATCATATTGATACACGATATCACGCCATTCAGAATTAGTAAAAAAGATGAAACATGTATGTAGTTTTATATATTAAAAGGCCAATTTGTAGATATATTTACAAAACGCTTAATAAAAGACTTATTCAAAACTCATAGGAAAAATATAGGAGTATTCATGGTGTAACAACATTTTTGTGTAACAACAACTTTGATTTAACCATTTTTTTTGTGAAATAATTTAGGGGGACAATGTCGAAGATTATAATTATTTCATGACTTAGGGGCCAACACAACCTTAGCCCATCAAATTAAAAAAAAAAAAAACTCACCGCCTCAACTCACCAAAATTTGAAGGGACAACCACTCCCACAACTCGTGGAAATCTAAAAAGGAAAAAATAATTTTTTAATCCATGTAACTTCAATTTTTGCATAAATATGGATGCAAAAATAGATTAGTATATTTTTTTTGTTTGAGTCTCAACATTTCTTTATTCAAAAGAGGTATTACAAAGGAGTATTTTTTTTCCCTACTTGACAAATAGATGATCTTGAGGTTGTGTAGATCTCACTTAACTAGATTATCAATTTGAGAAAAGAGGATCCTATAATACATTTGTTATTCCAATGGATGATGTGCATAAAAAATAAAAAAACTAAGCATACAACTGCTAAAATACTTCATTTGTTATAAACATAAATTTCCATTTAGCTAAAAGATGTGAACTGTGATGAAGAAGAGAAATAAGATCCTTGTGGAATCGAGAATAGAGGTAAATGATTTTGACTCCATATCTGAAGGTGTCGTAAGCATCTTGACCCTAATAATTGATTCAGAAATGAGAATCCTGATAACATGAACCATGAGCACTTTGGCCACAAGCAACTCGACCATGAGCATCTTGGCAAGTAACACTTTAACCATGGGCACCACGATGACCATGTTTTTGTCTATTGTATCACCTACTATGTTGCCCCATCATATGCAAGTGGGAGCCATAAAATCTTTGGCCATGGGATAAATAATTGTTGGTAATTAGATGTTGCAGATGGGACAATGGTTTTCTAAATACTCCAAGGTACCAGAATTAATGACATCAGCCTAAAGCCATCATTGTTTGGAAACTTGTGAAGCTATTAATCTTCTAATGAGCGTTCCTCTTCCTACAAAGATTTAATTTTCCTGTGATTCTTATACTTCCAACTATAGTGTCTAACAAATGGAAAAGAAATGGAAGGTCCTTGGTGACATATGAACTAGTAGGTTTAGGGTTTCCAATGATCCTGAACCCCACACTGCCCCGACATATGCACGAGTGTGTTAGAGGTGAAATAGGAGGTGCATGGATATACAAATACATTTTCTTGGAGGAAACCAAATAATTCCTAAGGAGGGGTCTATGAATGTAAACAAAGTTGCAGATAAAACCAATGGTATAATAATTATGGGATGGCATATCCTAAAATTTGGCGGGAGATACAATACAAATCCAATGGACTGCAACCCATCTAAATATGGTATCTTCCATGCTCTAAGGTTGCCTTATATTCACAAGTAAAGGAGCTAGTCCAGGCCATTATAGTTCACCATTATTTTCTTGTAATTCTGAGATGAGTGAGTGTACCTCCCCATTGAGTGCATTAATGCCTATGGTGTGTGAGGTGTTATCATATTATACATAAACATTAGGATGTGCATGTGATAGGGTAGGTGGATGAAAACACCATCCATGTTGATCATGAGCATGAATTTTGGCCCGTACTCAATCCCATTATGGGGGTGATAGCTTGTAGGGAAAGGTAGATGCATGTTATCCACAATATGTCATGAATATCTTGAGGCTAAAGTTCCTCTAGGTAGGGAGTCTCATTCTCAAGGGTGTGGTCTGCAAGATGATCGACTAGCTTATTTCTTGACCGACGAATATGTGAAAGTAATGGATCATGGATGCATTTAAGCAAGGAGGATACAACATTGACATGCTTTTCAATTCTCTAATATCCATATATTTTGGATAGTTGTGTGCCAAATTTGACTTTTTTTAGAATGCTTATGATGAGGAGGGAGTCTCCTTCGATAATGAGTTGATTGTGGTTGAATTTCATTGAATTTTTTATCCATTGTTGAAGCCCCCATAACTCGACTTTATTGTTTCTGGTGATACCAAGTCTATTAGCATAGATATGAAGGATATGCCCTTCACTATTTCTGAAAATTCTTCCCAAACTAATAGGCCCTGGGTTACCTTGAGATGATATTGTGAAATTTAACTTAATGAATCTTGAGGGAGGAAGAGACCACTTCAAGAGACTATAAATCTGATGAGAGACGAAAGGATAGTAGGGAGTTTTTTTTTTTTTGGCTAATCCCTAGATGATGCAATATGCTATGTTCTATTGGAGGAAAATCTAAGTCCTGAGTGGCCTACTGCTAAGTGGCTATTGTCTCATGAAGGTAAGAGAGGATGAGGTTCCATCTATTCTACCATGAGGTTGAAGAATTATTGAAGCTTCGAGCATTTATTTCTTTTGAAATTTTCCAAGTGATGAAGCATGGGATTGAATGCCATGATTGATTTAGGATGGGACTTCTGAAGCGGGAAACTGTCCAATGATCTAGTGAAGTAGATATAGAGTTGGTCATGAGATTGTATCACCTAAATTCAATTAATGCTTGATTCTAGAGATCATAGGATATAGGACATGTGATAAATAAATGAGTATGATCATCCTCATGATTGACACATAACATACAAATGGAGGGAACCAGAAAACCCCTCTTTTGCAACTTGTCCCAAGTTAATGTTTTGTTTATAAGAGGTAAGCATAAGAATAAGGTTATTTTTGGCCAATGCATGAGCTTCCAAAGATGCTTACATATGTGTTGTGAGTCTATCCTTGATATTGGCTTGAGATCTTGTAAAAATCCCTGATATTGAAGGTTGTGGATGCGTCATATCGCCAATGAAGAATACCTTAACCTTCCTTCATTGGAATGTTTCAGGTTTATAGTACCATCTTGAGAAGTTTATGCTCATCCAATTGAATCCTCGAGTATATTGGTGATTAAATCTTCAAGGAGATCCAGAGAAAATTGGGAGGTCCTAGATCCTAGAAATGAGGCACTAAAGTGAGACCATGTTATTGACAATTGTGGCTAATATCATTCTGGTGATCCGAAGAAGAGAGTATGGGCCATTGGTTTCATGAATCATCCTTGAAAAGGTATTAGGACCTTATAATACTAGTTTATCCCCCTTATTGTTATTTTTGTGCCCATGTAGCCCACATATTCTTATTATTTCGCCCCATAGAAGCCCACTATTGTTATTGGTTTTACCTTAAATTATTATTGTTATGTAGGTTGTGATTATATTGTGACCCTTTAGACTCCTATATATACTAAGAGGGTCTTTTCATTTGAATCATCCAATAATTGCTCATTTATATAATGTAAAGGAAGTTAAACCCTCGAAGAGGGGAATTTTCAAGTCATTGATCTATCTTTTATTCAATTTTGTGATCTTATTGAGTAACAAAAGTGCTATCATCCCATTGTGAAATTCAAAAAGAAATGACCTTGAATTAGGAACTTATTGTTCTAGGATGCATTCCATATGTGAGATCCATGAGGGGACTCTGTTATGTGAACAATTTAAGATCTATGAAGCCCATGAGCATATTTATTAGTCCACATTTGACACCATTTGGCTATGGGGTTCTTGAGCCACCTCCACCCTGCTTTAGCACTCAAATTGAGATCTCTTAATTGAAGACCTCCTACTAATTTTTGGAGGCACATATTGTCCTAGGCTACAAAGGCCCACTTTTCCTCCAATATCGCCCCAGCACATAGGAAGGAGCATCTAATCTTGCAAATTTTGTTTAGAATAGTTTTGGGGGAAGCTAAGGTTGATAGGAGGTAATTAGCCATGGATTGTAAAACATATTTCAAGAGGGTGAAGCACAAAGAAAAAGTTAGGGTTCGAAAGGTCCAATTGGAAATTTTCAATTCCAACTTTAGGAGGAGCTTCACTCACACTGGTATGAAAAAGGGATTAATAGTAAGTGTTGGTGCTAATAAGTATTTGATCAGAAGGGAGATATTTTTAAGACTTGGTAGATGGGATATATGAATTTGGATAGCTTGAGCGGTATTGAAGAAAAAAATATTTGATTTTGTTTTGTTAATATAAATACCCAAGCTACAACAAAAGTGTGAAGGGTTCTTTGGAATTTCAATGTCTCTTGAATGAAGTGTTGGGCCATTAGGAGGTTGTGATAGAAAAATTTCTGATGAGCATAGTGCTAGTGGTTAGAACCCAAGGTAGTGCATTTAAGATGTTTCTGGGAGAGAAAATGATTGATGGAGTGACTGAGATGTTCAACTATGGGCGTAAAGATGTAAGGATACATTGGGTCTCCTTGTCAAATGTTTGTTGAGGGAATGAAGGTAGGGGAGGGGGAACCATTTACCAGGACTGAAATAAACTCTTTGGAAATGAGAGCCATCACCCATGATATCCATTTTTCATAAAACCCATAAGTCTAAGGGTGTGATAAATGTACTTCTAGCAAACATTTTCAAACGCCTTCAACATGTCAAGCTTTAAGATCATGCCTAGTTTTTTTGAGATATCGAGACAGTGGAGGTGCTCTTATGATAGAGTAATAATGTTTAATATTTGTCTACCTTTAAAATAGCATATTTTCTCAGATGAGATAAGAGAAGGAAGAAGGAGCCTTAGCTTGTTGGAAATATATTTGGAGATAAATTTATAGATGACATTACATAGGGATATAGGATGAAAAATAGTTGAAGATGAGACATTGGACTATTTGGGCATAAGAGAGATAAAAGTAGTATCGAAGGTTGAAACCAAGGAGGTGGTCCTGCAAGACTCCTCTATAACTTGCTATACTTATTTTCCAATTATAGACCAATAGACTTGATAGAATATGGATATAAATCATCCAAGCCCGGGGCTTTATTTTTTGGAATGCACATGATGACCTCTTCCACCTCTATAAGAGTGATTTATTTAAAAATAGGGGCATTGCAATCTTTGTGACAAGATTGGGAATATGTTGTGTAATTTCCTGTATGTAAACCTTTTGGGTTGGGATCAACTTTGTAAGGAGAGAGTGAAAGTACTAGTTGAGGATTCTTGATATTCATGTTCTTCCTTTGGTTGATTGTGCTCATCACAAATGCAATGAATACAATTTTTCTACCTATACGGGAGCATTTATTTGTGGAAGAATTTACTCTTATTCCCCCTTTTTCATCCATTCTACTCTTGATTTATACTTACAAGGGATCTCCTCTTTAATAAATCTCTCATATAATTGTTTCTTCAATAACTTTTCTAATGCTAAATATTCTTGAGATCTCCCTCCGAGATGATGGATTGATGAACATCCTTCATTTTTGCCTCAAGTTTTTTTCTTTTTTGTGAAGGTTGTTGTTGGAATCCATGACATTCTAGGATTTTAATTTTTTATTGATGTTTTTTAATCATTGTTGGAAACTATACATGATGCGCCTAGATATGTAAGAAGGCGATTGTAACTCGGTTTCCATATTGGAAATAAATTCCTCATGGCGTAGCCAAAAGGCTTCAAATTGGAGGGGTTTATTTATCGGTGAGAATGTCGAGCTTAACTAAAGAACTATCATCCAGTGATCTGAGCCATGTCTTGGGAAAATGATCACTTTTATGTTGATCCTTGATAAAAATAGGGATCCAGAAACTGAAAATATGTCCTACCTTGAGGCAACTTGATTTCAACCTCCTCTTTTATTGTTCCATCTATGCATGCCATTGGAAATTTGAATATATACTATCTATGAAGTTTCAATATAGGTGTTTAAGAGCATGAAATTATCCTCCAATCTTCTAAACCTGCCCTTCTTTACATGTAAAGAAGAAATCAAGTCAAAATCACCTCCCATAACCAATTGGACTGGGTGGACTAGGAACGCTATAGAGTAAATATTTCCAATGAATTTTTTATTCTCAAGGGGTGTACTATGGGCATATGCATTCGATATGAAGCCAATTTGTGAGGAGCCAATGGGATGGAAACAAGCCTTCAATATGCGGGGTAGGGAGAAAGAGTCTTTGAGGGTGACCATGGTTGGATTGCAAAGGATTGACAGGCTACCCAAGGAACCTTTGGCACATTTAGAAATGAAGTTTCTATTCTTCTAGAATGAATTTATCAATTAACTGAGGTTGTCATTGGTGCATTTTATTTATTAAAGAATTGGTGTATCATGTTTCTCTTTGGCAATTTGATTACATAAGAGTCAGTGCTTAGATTTGTGATTTAGGCTACACACATTTCATGAGGTTATCTTCATCTTTGGGATTTGGAGATAATATGGAGGAGTGCAACCATGAGTGTCACTCTACCTAAGTTAACTACAAAGTCACCCAGGTCCTGAAAATGCTCGTTGTTGGTTTTATAACCTTTCTTATTTGGTTCTTTGCGTTCAATGAAGGAGTCATGAGGTGCATTTTTCTTGATTCCTTGAGAAGAAAGAGGGGAGAAAGAGAAGAGGTTGTACCTGGTGTGATTTCTTTATTGAGAAGTAGTTCTTGATGCCCGACATATGATTTCGTAATCATCTCAATTAGTTATTTTGGTATTGCAACATGACTTTGTTTTTCCATTATACCATTATTTGTCACTAGTCGATGTGTTCTAGATCTAAATCGATCAAATCCTGTTCTTACATGGGAGAAGGGGTTTCAGGGTCATAGATTATTTCAACTGTAATTGTCCCTTTAAGGGGAATGGATAAGGTCGATTCAGAATTTGAAGGGCTTTCCTGAGAGGGCTAACTAGAGTGTTGATATTGTTATCACTCAGAATTTTTCCCTAGAAGTTTTCAAAAGAAGGAAAGGCCCGAGATAACCACAAACCAACTTTTAAGCATAGGCTCTAGCCAACCTATGGCTCAGAGAGGTCTCTCTCTCTATGATTTAGCCTTGGATTTTAGGCTAGTTCTGAAGGTTCAGGGGGGGTTTTTAATTTTGTATTGAAGGTTGGATGGTGGAATCCTTCAAATAGATGGATAGAATAATGCCTTTGGACCATTGGGCTATGGAGTCAGAAAGATGGCAGCGGAGCTGGAATTAAGTCACTAAAGGGAGTCTTCAAAGGGCAAGCTAACAAAGTACAATGCAAGTCTTTGGGCCAGATGGGTGAAAAGGTCTTAACCAGGGTCAGAGAGCAATTGAGAATTCTCAGATCGAGATTAAAAGGACGACTAGAGGATAATCGGAAACAAAGGGTAATTAAGAATCCTTTGCTATAGATTACAGGGAGACGACCTAAACTAAGGATCAATCAAGAATTCCTTAACTTAGATAATCAGCAGAAAACTTTTAAATGCATAATAATTAAAACAGAGTGCAATGAAGCAAATTATGAGATATCATTCCGTATTATAGCATTCAGATACAAAAAAACATTATAGATTGTGAAGAAACTTTAAAGAAAGATAACAACAACAAGAGAAAATATGTGTCTGCACTTCGCTCTACACATGAATCCTGTGAAATATCTTGTCTTTATTCATCAATCCATCTTGCTAGTCTAGTCAGTGATACAATAATTTACAGTCTATAGAAATGTATAAGAATCCACCCTATATACTTCAAATTATGAAGTATTAATACATAAATTATTACAAAATATCTCAGAACAAACTTTAGATTTAATCTAGTAAGTACAAAATATCTTCTTGCAATAAGATAGAGATAGGTATTGAACTATTTCATGTTGTCCCTTTTATTGTGGTGCTACTGGCTTTTATGGTTGGATTTATGCCCTTTATGTTGGCTTACTATTGTGGTCTTTTACGCTAGAATCTTCTTTTGACTTTTATCTTTCACCTGATACTCTTTGACACTGATATACTTTGGTATGCTGACGTGTTTTCATCTGTTTACCTAGATGTTCTACTTTTACTGTATAGTAACCTTTTTACTGTAAATTTCTTACAGCAAATAAGTAATCTTTTCCCACCATTTAGCACCAGGTAATTTGACATCCATCATTTGCCTATATATCTCTTTAGCCTTAGTATACTTGGAAAAATTGGGCTTGGTGACGAACAAGTGTTTTATCTCATTGTTAGAGGAAAAACAAGTTCTAAAATGTATTATACAAAACTTTCCCTCTTGGGAGTGCTTTTATCACTGAAGTGCTAGGTTGTTCTTTAGCCAACTACCTGAGTCTATTATCATAGTCCAACTGTGTCATAATTTTTTCATTAATGACCAATGGACTGGGCAATCCTTTCTCCTAATGGCTACCTGCATCTTCTAGCACTTTTCTTCCAAGTTCAGCATTAGGTTTCTTTTAGAAAGGACCTTCCTTATTTCCAAAATGGTTTCAGTTATGGCTTCTATATCCAGCTCATGAAGCTCATATATGTTTTTGTTGTTAAGGAAGTGGATGAGTTTATTAGCATCCTCACGCATGTCACCCAATTCCTCCTTGACCTTTTGGATAGCTTCTGTAGCTATCTTTATCAATTCTGTCTACTCAAAAATAACTTGCATATATGGCCAAATATCTTCGACGGAGTCAATGATATTGGCCCATAATAGTTCCTTGGCTTGTCCAAGGGGTTTCTCCAATGTTAGGTCTTTCTCCATATCTTTGACTCTTTCACTCATTCTAATGGCCTTTTGTGCCTCTTCCTTTTGCATAATTTGGGCAAGTTTTGTAGTTAGTTTCTAAACTTGCCACCTTTTCTCTTAGTTTGTTCATTTCTATACCCTGAATAGACATTTGGTTCATGGCTTTGATTAATTTTTCCAACGCTCTTCTCTTGATGTACCTATTGTTGATTTAGACTCCATTTTGGCAGGTGGAGCTATAGGTGCTAGTGAGGCTACTAGTGTGGAAGAGACTATTGTAGATACTGTAGGGATGACATTTGTGGAAGTTGTGGCTACGTCAGTTTGTTTTAAATGGATAAAGCTATCCAATTCTTTCTCTATCTCCCTTAGTTCATCATTTAGTTGTAGGACCAAGTCCATCAACTCCTCATGCTTGTGCTGAGCCTCCAAAACTTCAAGTGTTTGAGGATGTTGCAGTTGGGGTATTTTTAATTGCTTCTTAAGTGCAGCAATATCATCATTTTCCTTCTTTATGAGCTGCTCTGTAGCTTCAATATCTTTTGGGTCATGTCCCAACTCAATAACTAAGTCTTCCAAAGACTTCATCCTCATACCCTTGGCCTGTGATGAGGCCTTCTCCAAGTGAAACTGTGTTGAGATATTATTCAATGAGTTTTGTAGCTGATGGGCAGCAATGGGTTTACTTGTGAGGGTGGAGTATATCATCTCTCCAGCTTGTTTATGCAGTTCTATTTGGTCTATTTGATGAATATCCCTTGCCAACACTTCAAAGTCAACCCTCTTGAAGTCTGAATATGTCTTCGGCTGCTGTGTTGTAGGTTTGATAAAGGACACTGGAAGCTTTCCCTCCTTGATGTCAAAAGCTGACATCAGCCTTGCTTGATTTGTGGGAGTGATTTTTAGATATTGAGAATATGTCTGAGATTTGAGTTTCTCATTCCTTATTTTGATTTCTTTATATCTATCCTTTATGTCTTGGTCTTTGTCAGCAAGCTTACTAAATGAAGACACTTCCACACTTAGCTGCCTTTCGAACATCTAAGTTTGTGATGTGGATGGTTCCTGTGTCTCCTTAGATCAGGGTTATGCCCTTTCTTCTATCTAAATCAGTGTTCATCACCTGTGCTGATCCTTTTGTATCCTCCTGTTCAGAAATAGTATTGAGCCTTTTCCTTTTTCTCTAACTGGTTTCACACTGTACATTAGACGTTTCCATGCCTAAAGTAGAAGCTCCCTCTCTATTTCTCTAGGGATTTATTTCTTCATTTTGAGGAGTCTGCATGATAGGAGGGGTGCTCATGGTTGGCTCTTGTAGTTCAGGTACCTACAGAAATGAGATTTCATCAAACTTCCTTTCCAGGTCACATAAGGCATTTTCTACATCTACCTTTGTACTGTCTCTGTCTACCAGAGTGTTTTCCACCCATTCAAATTGATTTGCATATATTTCTATCTCTGGTATGGGGTGGTGGATATAAGGTCCCAACTTGGCCTTTTTTCTCAATTTGGTCATGAATTATTGAGGATCACACCTCCACATGAAATTATGCTGGAACTTAATTTGATGCAAAATTTGGTCTGCTTCCTTCCCTGCGTCTCTAGAATTGCAGATGAAGGGGCCCTACTAGATTTTTACTTTGAATTGTGATCTTTTCTTGGTCGAGACAAAATTTATTTCATCATAGTTCATTATTTTCCTATAGTACTCTAGAGAAAGTAACCTCATGGGGAGATATTTGGGTAGTTTATATGGTTCAAGATGGCACCCATAAATCCTTCTCTATGTTGTTTTGGTATAGGTACCAATCTCCTACTTTGGTTTGCTTGGACAACTGAAGGACCCTTTTGATTTTTGGACTTATCCTAGGAGGAGGGCTTCCTTTCAACATAGTCATGACTGGATGAACAAAATAATCTATGAAATATGAATAAGTATATGGTGAGTCATACTTATGGAATAGTGGGGTCCAAAACATGACAGACCTAGGTTGTCCTTTGGTATCGAGCTTCTGGAGGGGAAAAGGAAATTTGTCTAGCTAATAATATAGAAACATATGGTAGAGGACAGATGGGTATTTGAACACTCTTTCATTGTTCATCATGGTGAATTGTTCTTGCATTCTCTCAACTATGAACTCAGCATAATTATATACAATAGTAGGAGGTTGTCCTGGGGTATAGATTGACATGAGAGCGAGGAAAAGTTCATCAATGAATTCATTAGGAGAGCAACCTAGGATACATGATATCATGGTGATGATTTGTTTTCCCCTTTCATAGAACATGGCATAAAGTTATTGGGGGGGGGGGGGGGG
>APFE030167498.1:17518-47024 GCA_000404065.3 Pinus taeda
GGGGGGGGGGGGTTTATGAATGTACTTCTCTTCAACAATGAAATCTTGGAACAATTTGGCTAGTCTAGAGGGACTTAGTTTGGTCTATTGGTCTAACAAATCTCCAATTGAGAGTGGACTCAAGTTTGGTCCTGGTTGGAGTTGCAACATTTCATTTATGGATTCAGTTGTGATAGTAAACAACACCTTTTGGTCATGAGACATTATGGTTCTATGGCTAGGGATGTAGCAGGCATGGCACATATGAACAATTTCTAGGAAGATATGTACTTGGGGTGATCTAAATTGGATCCATAAAGAATGATCAACAGAACCATGGTTGTACCAGGTTGGGACAGACTTCAAAGAATTAAGAGCAGTGATCAAAAACACCTCTAAATAAGTGGCAGTTGGCAGCCAGCATGGAACGACGAGGACCTCTGTCAAAGCGTGCTGACCGAGGCCCATGGAGACTGCACAGGAGGCGAAATGAGCCCCTGGGAAGCCCAGATTGGGAAATAGAGGGTGATTCTGATGATGACGTCGAGACAGGGAACTCCAAGCGAAGCTATAGCAGGCGATCTGATGAAGTTGGAAGAGGAATCAAACAGTCGTGAGCTCGAGTGGCTTTAAAGGCATGCACAAACCAACAAAAAGGGGACACCCACACACACAGAAGAACAGAGAAAGTAGATAGAGAGAGAAAAAAAGGAATGCGAAGATATAGAGCCGAGCTGACCAAAGGCAGCATCAAGCACCAGAGGGCTTGAGAAATTCAAGTCATCCCTGAAGGGGATCTTTCAGGACCGAGCACCACATTGGGCTCCTTCCATTATAGACCCGAGAGGTCAAAAAAGCTAGTAAGGCTAAGAGTCTGTGTACTCTAGTGGCTTGGGAAATCCAAGAACCACCCTGCCAAGCTATCCTATGACAGGAGACTCATATTGATCTCCTTCTTTGTAATTTTCTACTTTAAGACACAATAAAAGAAGGCCACCACTGAAAGGTGGACTGTAGATGTAGCCCTGGAGGATAGGGTGAACTCCTTATTAATTTCTTGTCTTCTTATATTTGCTTACTGTATTTCTCTATTGTCCTCTATTTCAAGTGTCTATGTATTTGCAATTTGATCGATCCGTTGCTTAAATAACCTAGACACACACCGGAACATGAGTTTGTAATACTTCTATTTTATAATTCTTAACTGAGATCACTCATAGGGTGATTTTTAGATCAAGTGGTATCAAAGCTTTAGGTTGTAAGGTTAGACAAGCTTGTGTTCGTTTAGTTGTTGAATGCTTACTAGATCAAAGCTCAAATTAGGAGAAGGAGAGTTGGTTGAAACTAATTCTATAATTGGGAGAGTCTATCCTCGAAATACCATGTCAGAGGAAGGTTCTGTGCAACCAGATGCTCAATTCATAGAGAGTTTCCTAGATATAAAGTCTATGGTAGAATAAATGTATAGGGACTTTAGAAAGCATAAAGATGAAGATTCATCAGGCTCTAAACAAGACAAATAATAAGATGAATCTCATTCCCATGACCACTCAAAAGGAAAAGGGAAAGAGGAAAACTTTCTCACACCTCCTAATAGCCCTGTGCATAATAAGAAAGCATCTTTGGTCAAGCTAGATGTTAAATTTGACTTTCCTATATATGATGAAGAGATAAATACTGAAAAGTTGGACAATTGGATCAGACAAATTGATGTGTTTTGTAGAGTGCAGAACATCGACTCTGACAAGAGAAAAATTCACCTCGAAATCCTATGCCTAGGAGGCACCACCTTGGTTTGGTGGGAAGGAAAAACCCAAGCTGACATGAAAAGACATGGTAAGACTATCTTTGTCTGGAGTGAATTTGTTTCTGCCATTAAGAAGCAATTCTATCCATTGGCCTACGTGCAATAAGCCATGATGAGTTGGCAAACTCTTCCACAGTTGAAGGGGCAAAGTGTGCAAGGGTACACTCAAGAATTTAGAAAGAGAGCATTGATTCTAGGGATCTCATTAGACTCACCAGAGACTCTTTTAAAGTACATTGGTGGTCTACACAGGTACATGAGGCATACCATCCTCATGTTTAATCCCACTAGTATAGATGAGGTATCTGTACAAGCTACTCATCCAGAGGCTAGCAGAAAGAATGGAAATCTAGAAGTTGGGGGACCATCCCAACCCACTGCAAGTAAGAGCAAGGAGAAAAGAAAGCAGAAGCGGAAAGAAAAGAAGGCTAACACTGCATAGAAAAGAAAAGCTTCATGCACTCACTGTAAAAAGGATGGGCATGATGATGAGCACTGTTGGATTCTGCATCTAGCGCTGAGACCTAAGAAGTCCGAGGGAAAGAAGAAGAAGATTGCTACAACTATTTAGAAAGATTTGGGGTCAAACTTGGGAGATGAAACAATCATTGCAGTCACAGGTATAAAAGGTAAGAGTTCTAAAGCATTCGCTAGTAACTCTGCTCAATCTATTATTGATGAAGAACATGAGAGAAAAATACATGAGCTTTTCCATATTCGAGTTGTTTCCAAACATCAAAAGATTGATACTTTGTTTGAAAGTGCCTCACAAGTAAATTTGATTTCTGAAGCAATTGTAAACAAATTGGGATTAGCAACTACACCTCACAAAAAGCCATACCCATTAGGATGGTTGAATGATAAAGCACAACTACAAGTGACTAGACAGTGTAAACTCAGGTTTTCTTTTGGGTCAGCATTTGTAGATGAGGTTGAGTTAGACATAATTCCTTTGGATATATGTGGAATTGTTTTAGGGACTCCTTACTTGTATGATAAAAAAGCCATTTTCTATAGAGCTTAGAACAAGTATCTACTTGTTAAAGATGGAATCGAATGCTTTGTAAGAGCTCATAAGCTCAAGAATAATTATACTCTCATAAACTTAGGGAAGATGAAAAGAATGATAAATTCGTGCAAGAAATTCTTACTAATGGTTGTAAAGGAAAAGAAACCTGATAAAACCATTATATTTGAGGGCTATAATGCTAAGCAACAAGCTAATATAGAAAAGATTGTTTCAGAGTATGATGTCTTGTTTCAAGAACCTAAAGGTCTGCCACCCAAAAAGGAAATAGTACATGATATTATTTTGCAGCAAGATGTTCCATTGCGTAATATTGGAATTTATAGGTTGTCTGCTTTAGAGAATGCTGAAATCAAGAAGCAAGTGCAGGAGTTGCTTGAGAAGGGGTTCATCAGAACTAGCACATCACCATGTGGGTCACCAATCGTTTTGGTGAGAAAGAAAGATGCCTCATGGGGAATGTGCATTGACTACCAAGCACTGAATAAGTTAAAAATAAAAAATAGTTACCCCCTTACTCACATAGATGATATTTTGGATCAATTAAAGAAAGTTGTTTATTTCACCAAGCTGGATTTGCACATTGGATACCATCAGGTCGGAGTTTTAGAGTAAGATGCATGGAGGACTGCGTTCAAAACAAAGCAGGGATTGTATGAGTGGCTGGTTATGCCTTATGGCTTAACCAATGCCCCTGCTACTTTCATGAGATTAATGAATGATGTGCTCAGACCTTTCCTTGATGATTTTGTTATGATATATCTGGATGACATTCTAATTTTTAGTAAGACATGGGAGGAACAAAGCATGTTAAGGAGACATTAGAAGTTTTGAAAAGAGAAAAACTTTATGTTAAACCCTTCAACTGTGAATTTGGTAAAACCTCTCTAAATTATTTGGGTCATATAGTAGGGGGTGGTGAATTGAAAATAGATCCCTCTAAAGTGGCAGTCATTGTAAACTAGCCTAAACCCAAGTCTGCTACAGAAGTTAGAAGCTTCTTATGAGCAGCACAATATTGGAGGAAGTTCATCTCTAATTTTTCCTTAATTGCAGCTCCCTTACATGCTTTAACAGGATTGAACAAGGTGTTTCAGTGGGGAGGAAAACATCAGAAAGCCTTCGACACCTTGAAGGAAAAGATTAGTACAACACCTATACTAGCACTACCTGATCTACAAAGACCATTTGAGATCCAAACAGATGCTAGTGACTATGCCATGGGAGCAGTGTTGACACAGCATGGTAAACCCATATGTTATCATTATGAGACTTTTAATTTTGTAGTAGTTAACTATCCTACATATGATAAAGAATTGTATGCATTAGTTCAGAGTGTGAAAAAGTGGAAACATTACTTAATGGGCAAAGAGACAGTAATACATACTGATCATCAACCACTTCAATATCTACACTCCCAAACTAGATTGCAGCAATCAAGGCACTATAGATGGATGGGTTTTCTACAACAGTTTCATTTAGTCATTAGATATAAAAAGGGCATACATAACAAAGTTGCAGACATGTTATCTAGACCTATTATAAATGCATCTGCTATACTTAAGCATAATTCTGTACTACATGAAAGCTACATTGAACAATATGCTCAAGATATAAACTTTAAAGATGTATATGCAACTTTGAGTCAAGGAAAAAGGGTAGAAGAAAATGGATTATCATGTGAAGGACCGACTCTTATATCATTGAGGGAAACTATGCATTCCACAAACAGAGAGAGTAAAGATAATTAGAGAGGCACACACTTCTATGATATCAGGGCACTTTGGGGTAAGTAAAACAGTTGCATAGCTGCAAAGATTTTGTTATTGGCCAAAAATGAATGAGACAGTTTCTAGATATGTGAGAGGGTGTACTATGTGTGCGAAAAGCAAGCCCAACAATAGAAAACTAGGCCTGTACACTCCATTACCAATTCCTTCTCACCCTTGGAAAAGTGTTTCCATGGATTTTGTTGGGGGATTGCCTATGTCTAGAAAAGGTCATGATTATCTATATGTGGTTGTGGATAGGTTCAACAAAATGTGCATTTTGATACCTTGTAATAAGCAAATTATAGCTAAACAAACAACAAAACTATTCTTTGAACTTGTATGGGTTCATTTCGGGTTACCCACTTCTATTGTATTTGATCGAGACACCCGATTTGTGGGGAAGTTTTGGTCAAGTCTGTGGGAGTCGATGGACACCCAACTGAAGAAAAGCACAACTTTTCATCCACAAACCAATGGCCAGACAAAAGTAGTTAATAGGACAGTGATCCAACTACTCAAAGGATATTGCAGCAAACATCCTAAGCTTTGGGATGAACACTTGTGTTATATGTAGCATGCTTACAACATAGCTTAACATTCTTCTACACAGATGTTTCCTTTTGAAACCTATTTGGGTTTCACACCAAGGTCTCCTTTGGATTTTGTCTTTGGTAAAGATACCACTGTTGTGGAGACAGTGATGTGGACAAGGAAACTAGGTTCATTAAATAGATCTAGGAGATCCACTAGGTAGTACAGGAATAGTTGGAAAAGAGCCAAGCCAAATACAAGGAAAGGCATGACAAGCATCAGGTGGAGCATAGTTTCCAAGTTGGTGACTAGGTCTAGCTATATATCAGCAAGGACAAGATGCAAGGTGAAGGTAAAAAGCTAAATCCTATCAAGTATGGACCTTTTAGGATACTTGAGAAGATTGGTGAAAATGATTTTCACCTTGATCTACCAGCTTACATGCACATCTACTTACTCATAAATGCAGATTTCTTGATTTTGTTTGAACCTTCAATGATTGAGGATCCTGAAGAGCAAAGTCAATTGCCTTCTGTTGATGACTTGCTACTTGAATATCTGAATGAATTGTAGGAAGACAAAGTCTTGGACAGGAAGGTGAGGACAACGCGTAGAGGAGATGTTGAGTACCTCAGAATCAGACTCAAAGTTTCGAAGCTGAGCAATGAAAAGTGGATTAAGATTGGGCAAGTGAGACACCAATATCCTCACTTAGTCGATTCTTGAAAAACCAACTTTTGGTGGTCCAAAATCTTTTCAGTGGGAAGGTCGTGATCTAAATTGGATCCATAAAGAATGATCAATGGAACCATGGTTGTAACAGGTTGGGACAGACTTCAAGGAAATAAGAGCAGCAATCAAAAACACCTCTAAACCAGTGGCAGTTGGCAGCCAACGTGGAACAACGAGGACCTCAGTCAAAGTGCGCTGCCTGAGGCCCAAGGAGACTGCGCAGGAGGTAAAATTATCCCCTGGGAAGCCTAGATCGGGAAACAGAGGGAGTTTTCGATGTGTGATTAGCACTTAGAAAAAACCCTCGAAATGGAGGGGCCCCGAGCGGTTGGTCGCATGGGAGCCGGGAAAACCATGGGGAAGAAAGGTTGAAGGCAAAGGTGGGACCGATGCTCCAAAAAACCGGTGGTATTGATAGGGGGCACCCTTGGGCAGTAAGCAATTTTGGTGAAAATGGAGCGATTCCACTCAGCGCCCAATGCGTGGCAAGGAGAGGAGAGAGAAAGTTGCCGCTCACCGTGCATTAACAGTCGAGCAAGTCAACCGCGTGAAATGAGTGAATGGCGTCAGATTTGGGGGCTCTAGATCTAACGATTGAGATTGTGCCCAATAGAGAAGATGGAATTAATGGGGGATTAAGTCATGATATGAAAGAATTTGAAGTCTGAATTGACCGCCAAGGTGGCAGATGACTCATTCCATAACGTAACTACAGAAACGAATTGATGAACCAAGCTAATGCAGTTTGTAGGAGGACAAGTGGCCGCTCCCTGTGAGTCTGATGATGATGCCGAGACAGGGAACTCCAAGAGAAGTTGTAGCAGGTGATTCGATGAAGTTGGAAGAGGAATCAAACAACTGTCAGCTCGAGTGGCTTTAAATCCATGCATAGACCAAAAAAAAGGGGACACCCACAGACACGCAAATACCTGAAAGCTCGATTCAATATTGTCTAATGCTCCTTCCCTAGTTTTGACATACACCTGCTCAATACTTCCACTACATATGCAATGATTGGTATTGTACAAACCATTACATACATCAAGCTATCAATCGCACATGCAGATGGAACACGGGACATTCCCTCTTCCTCTTCCTGTGTCTTTGGATATTGTTCAACATATAACTTTACACCTAGAGGAATAATAAATTTTACTAGTTTTTTCTCCTATTGATGCAGGAGCATCTAACCCTCCTTAATCAAAAGAGGAATCCAAAGCAGAAAAGAAGGAGGATGTGGACCATCGAGCAAAACAGGAAATAATTCTATTTAAAATAGAGAAAATGATGGGGCAAATAAAGTCTCTCGAAGACTTAATTCGATGTAATTTGCCACATATGCATGTATGCGTACATGAAGAATTAAGGGTAGTTGAGTAATTGTGCGAAGAAATTGTGCATCCTAAATGATCCACGACTGTTCTAATCTCTTATAAAAAGAGAAGCTCGTATGTGTGATAGAGATAGAGAGTAATAGACAGAAACCTGTGAAAACAGAGTATTCCTAATGTAGTCAAGATGAGAGCTTGTTCTTAAGGCTGAAATGCTTTAGCTTTTAATCGTGATGTGTATAATATTAAGTGTGTGTTTATGTAATAATGCCTTTATGTGTTATCTGTGTATATATGCGATGGTGGCTTGAATCGAGTGTTAGTAGATTATTGATCGACCATCGATCACTATAGGATTGATGGCGATCCATTGTTTAATGAAATATTATTTATATGAGTGTTTTGTGTGAAGACAGAATATGGCAGAGAAACTAAGGTTTTAGCGTGAATCCATCAATAAGCAGAGGATCAACGGCATAGGCAGAAGGAACAAGAATCGTCGGATCGTTTAGATCAATGGACAGTAATCACGGAAGGTGAAGAGAACCAGAAGTAGATCTAAGTCGTCGATATCATAGATCAATGGTCATTGTGAAGCTTAGATGCATGAATGTTAGCGCACGAGGAAAGTAGTTTTGCCATGGGAATGGTATTTCGGGTGAGGTATAAGCTGTAAGCTGTATTTCGAAGAAGGCACCGAATTCCATTCAGAGGCAGACACATAGCAGTGAGGAGAGAAGAAACTACTTTATTGGGTGGTTAATCCTCGTGCTTGTGTCTCACCCGAAATCGCTATGGACCACCGGATCCACTATGTGAAGATCAATAATGGAGGAGAGTCGTGTAAGTTTGAGCGAGTGGGAAAAGACATCGGTCGTTGGATCAGAGGATGTAATGGACGGTCACGATCTAATCTTTGATCGCAAATCGAAGTAATGAAGGACATCGCCGATAGCGATGGAGTGCAGACCCACCGATAATTATGGTTCCGGGTGTATAAATTTTGAAGTTCGGCCTTATGCTCGGCTGTGGGTTTTCCGTGTATTTCCCGTTATTCCTTTGTATTCCAATTAAATGAATGGTCATGGGTTTTTAAATGAAAATCTGAGTATAGTGTTGTGGTCTGAGTTCTAAGGCATAGAGCTATTAAGTGCTTTCGATAGGTTTGTGGGCCATAACCCACAGGCCTTAAGATCGAATTTTCTAAATGAAAGGGAAAATTGGTCTTACCCCAAAATCACCTTTCATCATTTGGTATCAGAGCAGGGAAAGGTTAAAAGGGAAAGGATTTCCTGCGAGAAGGAAGAAGAGTTTGCAGGTAGAAGGAGAAGAGGTACAGTTGTGCTGGAGATTGGAGAGTTATGGTCTTTACTGTTGTGCAGTGAACGACAATGGAAGGTTAGAAGACTTGCAGCAACCTAGAGCAAGGAGTGCTCAATTGGTTCCAGAGGAGAGAACCAAAAGGATGCCAAAAGACTAAGCTCAGAGGAGAAAGCTTGGTGAGGTATCACGTAGCAGAGGAAGACTGTTACTATAGAGGTTGGTTGCAGCTCACAGAAGATCATGAAGGTAGTTCCATTGATAAGTGGGTAGAATTGCTAAGGGACAAGGAGGAGCATATGACCAGGAGGTCATAAATTTTTGTGCCTCGGGAGTGTGAGGTAGGAGCATCTTACCCTCCTTAATCAAAAGAGGAATCCAAATCAGAGAAGAAGGAGGATGTGGACCATTGGAACTAAATCGGAGAAATATGTTAAAATAGAACTAAATTGATGGAATGAATAAAGTCTCGAGGAGACTTAATTAAATGTAACCTGCCATGTATGTGTTTAGATGAGAGATTTGAGGAAAGGATATGATCGGATCCTTCACAATGATCTGACCTAATGTTTCCTTATATATATATTTATATATATATACATGATGAACCTTCCTGTTCAATAGTGAGAGATAGAGAGTAACAAATAGAATTGTGTAAGCATAGAGTATTCACAATGTAGTCGAGAGGAGAGCTTGTTGCTAAGGCTGAAATTCTTTAGCTTGTAATTGTGTTGTCTATAATATAAAGTATGTGTTTATGTAATAATACCTTTATGTGTTATTTGTGTATATATGTGATGATGGCTTGAATCAAGTGTTAGTATATTACTGATCGATCATCGATCACTGTATGATCGATGGCGATCCATTATTTAACGAAATATTATTTATATGAGTGTTCTGTGTGAAGACAGAATATGGTAGAGAAACTGGGGTTTTAGTGTGAATCCATCAATAAGTAGATGACCAACGACGTAGGCAGAACAAATGAGAACCGTTAGATCATTTAGATCAATGGACAGTAATGGTGGAAGGTGAAGAGAACCAGAAGTAGATCTGAGTCATCGAACTCATAGATCAATAGTCATCACAAAGCCTAGATGCGTGAACGTTAGCGTGCGAGGAAGGTAGTTTTGCCACGGGAATCGTATTTCAGGTGACGTTTAAGCTATAAGCTGCATTTTTGAAGAAGGCACCTGATTCCATTCTGAGGCAGGCACGTAGCAATGCCAAGGAGAGAGGAAACCACTTTATCGGGTGGTTAATCCTTGTGCTTGTGTCTCACCCGAAATCGTTGTTGACCATCAGATCCACTAAGTGCAAATCAACGACGGAGGAGTGTCATGTAAGTTTGAGCGAGTAGGAAAAGAAATCGATAGTTGGATCAGAGGATGTAATGGACGGTCGTGATCTAATTGCTAATCACAAATTAGATATAACAAAGGACAGTGCTGATAGTAATGGAATGTGGACCCACTGATAATTATAGTTGCGGGTGTATAAATTTTGAAGTTCGACCTTATGTTCAGCTACGGGTTTTCCGTTTATTTCCTGTTATTCCATTGTATTCTGATTAAATGAACGTTCCCTGGTTTTAAAGGAAAATCTGATTATAGTGTTGTGGTCCAAGTTCTAAGGCATAGAGATATTAAGCGCTTCCGATAGGTTTGTGGGCCATAACCCATAGGGCTCATGATCAAATTTTCTAAATGAAAGGGGAAATTGGTCTTACCCCAAAATCACCTTTCATCACTTATATATTAAACCTCTCCAATATTGTCTCGACATACTTCCTCTCGTTTAACCAGAGCTTCCTCTTTGTCCTATGCCAATTAATTTGCATGCCAAAAGTCTAGTGTATATCACCAAGATTCTTCACGTCTAATTTAGAGGACAACTGGCTCTTCAAATGTCATATGATTCCTTTGTCATTTCTGATTAGCAACATATCATCCACATACAAGACCAAATAAATAATACGGTCACTAATTAATTTAAAACACACACACAATAATCTACTTTTCTCCTTGTGAAGCCAAGTCCTCATATATATGTATCGAATACCACATGAAGGATATTTGCTAGAGAGATAATTAAAAATTTACTGTAGAGATATAAAATTATCAAGACAAAAAAAATTAACACAACAAAAATAATAAAACATACAAATAATGCACAATATATTATCCCTTGGAAAACCCCAACTCTGGGGAAAAACCAAACCCAATGGAATTTCATTTGTCTTGTCCGAAACCTTGGTCAACCTGACTAAGTGATCCTTCACTGCTCACCTCCTTGGCCTTCATTACAACTAAGTAAGTATCCCTATCCTTTTAAGGGTTGCATTACATGAAATATCGTATGTATAAAACCTTGGGTATGCTATACAACGTGCCTAGAACCACCACTAGTTAACTTTTTCAAATTTAACTTTATCCCTAAATCAATTTTTTCTAACAGGTACTCCTTGGAGAAGGAATTAAATTATGCATCCAACAAGTGCTCTCACTCAAAATTTGAGTAAAATCATACGGAGATAAGTTAAAATTACGAGTTGAGAAAGTCGTTTTTTAGTATTTTATTTTTTAATCTTTTTACCTTTTTACTTAAAAAATGGTGAATAATCCCGCATGGTTCAAATCATCATGAATTCTATTGGTTCTTATAAAGTTTATTTTGGTTGTACATTTTTATTTTGAGGCCGATTTTAGAGCTAAAAAGTTCTCTAATGGGCAATCATATGACTAGAAGCAAAGATTTGTTTGATTTTTTGGTATGAGGTCGAGCTAGGCAACGACATTAAGGTATGCATTAAAGGTAAAGGAGTGTCTCTTGTTTATATTAGAAAAAATGAAAGAAGAAGAAATTATGATTTGTACTATGTATGTAGATTAAAATGAATTTTGTTTAGAATTGGAAAACTACTACAAAAAAGTTACAAAGTTTTCTTCAACAATAAAGTATGTACAATCATTGGTTAATATCCAAGTAAGAAAATGATAGCAAGAGTGGAGATAGAAAAGCATATGATGTTTCTACTTATAATGAGAAATGGATTTACTCCCTCCTCCTTGAATGCTTATAAAACTAAGAGTTTGGATGAATCTTGGTTATGTAATTTGAGATATGGTCATTTACATTTTGGTGGTCTATTTTGTTATAGAAGAAACATATGGTGAAAGGGAAACCTAGTATTCAACAACTAACAAGCTTGTGTGAATGTTGTATACTTGCAAGGAATCACATAGAGAAGTTTGTATCTCGAGTTTCATATAGGGTGAGAGATCCACTGGATATTGTACGCAAATATTTGTGTCGACCAATGCAAACACCCTCATCAATTGGTAATGTTTACTTTTTAACTTTTATTATTGACTACTGTCTAAAAACTTGGGTTTATATTTTGAAGCAAAAATATAAATCTTCTACTATAGTTAAGAAGTTTAAGGCTATGGTTGAAAAGGAAAGTGAAAAATATATTAAAAGTTTGAGATCAGATAAAGGTGGTGAATATATTCCAAATGATTTTGTTGATCTTTGTGAGTCTCATGGAATCAAGATATAATTCACTCCATGTTATTCTCCACAGAAAAATTGAGTGGATCGAAGGAAAAATATAACCATTACGAATATGGCTAAAATCATGCTAAAGGAAAGTCATTTACGAAATGAATATCAGGGAAATGTAGTAACTTGTGTTGTTTATATTCTTAATATAAGTCTGACTAAGTGTTTAAAGGATTGATTTCCCTAAGAATCTTGTAGTGGTAAGAATTACAGTATATCTCGTTTAATAATTTTAGGTTTATTTCTTATGCAAATGTACCTAAAGAGTTGAGAAATAATTTAGATGAAAGAAGGGAGAAGCATATGTTTATTAGATATAGTGAATTATTCTAATTCATATAGACTCTATAATCCCATAACCAAGAAGTATATTAGCAATAGAGATGCTGATTTCAAGGAATAAGAAGCTTAGGTGGAAGCAAAGATAAATCTATTATAGAGGGAGTTGTATTATCTCATTGAAATGATGATGGAAACGAGAAAGAAGTACAAAGTGGACAATTGATTCCATATACACCCATTGCAAGAACATAAGAAAGAAAATCACCACAATTCATCCCATTACAGTTCATAATTGTAAGAACTCAAAATCACAATGAACCATCATGTTATGGTGGAAAACAAACAATAGGATGAAATTTAAGTAATCAATCTAATCCGACATTAGCCACATTCAGGAATATACTTAAAGTTCAGGATACTAAAAGTTTAAAATAATTGTATGAGTGGAAAGATGAAATAGATCATGTTTCAAATTTTGCAATAATTGCGTATGGTCCTGTAAATTTTGATGTTGTTAAAGAAGATGTTTGTATTAAAGCTATGGATGAGGAAATTCATGTTAGAGAAAAAAAAATACTTGGGAGGTTGTATAACTTCCTGAAGGTAAGAATAATATAGGTAATAAATGGATTTGCAAAACTAAATTGAATTTTCAAGGAAAAATTGAGAAACATATCGCAAGACTTGTAGATCAAGTATTCAATCAACAACTTGGGACCGACGATAATGAAAATTTTGCACCCATCACTAAAATTAACATAGTAAGGATGGTATTAGATATTAAAACACAAAATAAATGAAAAATGTATTAGATGGATGTTAAGTTAACATTTCCAAATGGATTTTGGAGGAATAGATTTATGTGAAAAAACCTTGAATATATGAAATTGATGGACAGGAAGCTGGAGTTTACAAGTTAAAGAAAGCATCATATAGATTGAAACAAGTACCCTGAGTATGGTATAGTAGAATTGATAAATATTTGAATATACATGGATTCATTAGGAGTCAAAATGAGTTAACTCTATATACAAATGTAAAAGAAGATGGTAAAGTTTTGATAGTTTTTTAGTATGTTGATGATTTGGTTTTGAATTGAGATATTTCAATACATGATTTTAGGACAACCATGAAAACAAATTTTGAGATGAATGACTTAGGGAAATGAAATATTTTTCAAGGCATTGAAGTAACTCAATCTCAAGATGGTATTTTTTTTGTTAACTTGAGTATTGAAAACGATATATTGAAAATGTTTAGGATAGAGAATTGGAATCTGGTCATAACACCAATTGCAACTTGTACAAAAATCAATAACAAGGTTCAAGGTTCAAATGTTAATCCAACATTATGTCACAATTTTTTTCGTAGTCTTCTATATCTAACTGTAACTAGGCCTAATATAATGTTTTCTATAAGTAAAATTTCGAAATTTATGGAGTCTTTGAAGAGTACGGATTGGCTAGTTGGAAAAAAAGGATATTAAAATATGTTGTTGGAAAAACAAATTATGGTAACTTGTATACATTAGATTTATATTTTAAATTAACCAGATGGATAGATAGTGTTTTTATAGGAGATATTGTCCTTAAAAATAAAACATCTTGGTATGTGCATAGCTTTAGATTGGGTGCAGTAGCATGGACATCAAAATATCAATCCATTGTGAATTTATCATTTTTTGAGGCAAATTATGTTTTAGCAATAGCAGTGGAATGTCAAAGTATATAGATGACAATAATTTTTACCGAGTTGTTGCATGAACAAAAATAACTAACTCAAATTCTATGACAACAAATTTTCTATTGCATTATCATGAAATCATGTTTTCCATGAGAAGAGTAAGCATATTGATACACACTATCACTTCACTTGAAAATTAGTAAAAAATAATGAAACTTTGATGTAGTTTTATATATTAAAAGACTAATTTTTATATATATTTACAAAACCCTAAGCAAAAGACTTGTTTGAAACTCATAGGAAAAATATAGGAGTATGTATGGTCTCAAAACATTTTTGTGTATTAATTTTAATTTAACCAATTTTTTTGTGAAATAATTTAGGGGGAGAATGTCATAGATTTTAATCATTCATGACTAAAGGGACAACACCAACTTTGCCTATCAAATTTTAGAAAAATGCACCGCCTCAACTCACCATAATTTGAAGGGACAACCACTGCCACAACTTGTGGAAATCTAAAAAGGAAAAAATATTTTTTTAATCCATGTAACTGACTTGAAATTTTGAATAAATATGGATGCAAAAATATAGTAGTATATATTTTTTGTTTGAATCTCAACTTTCCATTAGTCGAAGAAGGTATTACAAAGGGGTATTTTCCACCCTACTTGACAAGCGGATGATCTTGAGGTTGTGTATATCTCTCTTAACTAGATTATCAGTTAGAGAAAAGAGGATCCTATAATACATTTGTTGTTCAAACGGATGATATCCATATAAAATAAAATAAAAAATAATCGTACAACTATTAAAATATGTCATTTGTTATAAATAGAGAAAATGTGCACAAGTTTTCATTTAGCTGAAAGATGTGAATTGTGATGAACAAAAGGAGTAAGATCCTTGAGGAACTGAGAATAGAGATAGATGGTCTTGACCACAAACCACAAGGTGCCACAAGAATCCTAGCACTGATCATTGATTCGGCCATGAGCATCCTAACAATGAGAACCACGACTATGAGCACTCCAACCAAACACAGCTATACCATGAGCATCTTGGCCAGTAACACCTTAACCACAAGCACCTCGATGACCATAGTTTTGTCTATTGTGTCCACTGCTACCTTGCCCCATCCTATGCAAGTGGGGGACATAAGATATTTTGCCATTGGATAAATAATTGTTGATAATTAGATGGTGCAAATGGGACACTATTTTTCCAAATACTCCAAGGTGTCATAACTAATGACATCAACCTAAAACCATCATTCTTTGGAAACTCGTGAAGCTAGTGAGCTTCTAATGGTTGATCTTCTTCCTATAAAGATTGAATTTGCGTGTGATTTTTATACTGCCACCTATAGTGTCTAACAAATGGAAAATAAATGGAAGGTCCTTGGTGATAGATGAACTAACAGGTTGAGGGTTGCCAATGATCTAGAACCCCACAATTCCCCAATAGATGCACGAGTGTGTTAGAAGTGAGATAGGATGTGCATGGATATACAGATGCATCGACTTGGAGGAAACCAAAAAAATCCTAAGGAGGGGCCTATGGATGTAAGCAAAGCAACGACAAAAACCAATGGTATGATAATTATGGGCTTGCATATCTTACAATTTGGTGGGAGATACAATACAAATACATTGAGACGTAGCCCATCTAAATATGGTACCTTCCATTCTCTAAGGCTACCTTATACTCGCGAGTCAAGGAGCTAATCCATGCAATTATAGTTCACCATCGTTTCCCTATAATCCACAGTTGAGTGAGTGCACCTCCCAATTGTGTTTGTTAATTCCCATGGTGTGTGAGGAGTTATCATACTGTATATAAACATTGACATGTGCATGTGATAGGGTAGTGGATGAAATCACCATTCATGTTGATCATAAGTATGAATTTTGGCCTATAATCACACCCATTGTGGGAGAGAGATATTGCAGCGCTATGGAGATGCATGAGCTCCATAATATGTCCTGAATATCTTCAGACCAAAATTCCTCTAGGTAGGGAGTCTCATTATGAAGGGTGTGGTTTGTAAGATGATTTCCTAGCGTATTTCCTCACTGCCTAATATGTGAAAGTAATGGAACATGGATGCATTTAATCAAGGAGGATACAACATTGACAAGTGTTTAAATTCTCCATTAGCAATCTATTTTGGATAATTGTGTGCCACATTGGAGTCTTTTTAGAATGGTTATAATGAAGAGGGAGTCTCCTTCCATAATGAGTTGATTTTGGTTGAGTTTCATAGAAATTTTAGGCCCTGTTTTAGCCCCCATAACTTGAATTCATTATTTTTGGTGACAACAAGTCTGTCAGAATAGATATGAAGGATATGCCCTTCATTTTTTCTAAAAATTCCTCCCAAATGAGCAGGCCCTAGGTTACCTCGAGATGTTCTAGACTAATTTAAATTAATAAGGCTTCGAGGAGGAAGAGACCACTCCGAGAGACTATAAATCTGATGAAAGAATAAAGGAGAAGGGGAAGATATTTTTTTTGGCTAATCCTTAGATGATGCAATATGTTATATAAGTTGGAGGAAAATCTGAGTCCTGAGTGGCCTAGTGGAAACTGGCTCTTGGATCATGAAGCTAAGAGAGGGTGAGATTGCATCTATCCTACCATGAGGTTGATGAATTATTGATGGTTCAATCATTTCTTTCTTTTCAAATTTTCCAAGTTATGAAGCATGGGATTGAATGCCATGATCGATTTAGGATGGGAGCTCTGAAGGGTGAGCTTGTCCAATTATCCAGTGAAGTAGATATAGAGTAGGCGTGAGATTTTATTACCTAAATGTGTTTAATGCTTGATTCTAGATCTCATAGGATAAAGGACATTTGAGAAATAAATGACTATGATCCTCCTCATGACTAACACATAACATGCAGATTGATGGACCCAAAACACCCCTCTTTTGCAGCTTGTCCCAACGTAATGTTTTTCTTATAAGAAGTAACCATAGGAAGAAGGTTATTTTTGGCCAATGCATGAGCTTCTAATTTTTTTTACATATGTGTTGTGAGTCCATCCTTGATCTTGGGTTAAGATATTTGCAAGACTCCTTGATATTGAAGGTTGTGGATACACCATATCCCCAAAGAAGAATGTTTCTAGTTTATAGTAACACATTGACATGTTTATGCTCATCCAAGTGAGTGCTCGAGTATATTGGTGATTGAATTTTCAAGGATATCCATAGCAAATTGGGAGTTCATGGGTTCTAGAAATGAGCCACAAAGGTGAGACAATGTTATGAACAATTGTGGCCTATATCATGCAGATTATCCAAAGAAGAGAGTATGGGCCATTGGTTATTGTTATTATTGTGCCCCATAGAATTATACTATTGTTATTTTTTTACCTTAAATTATTATTGTTATGTAGGATGTGATTATATTGTGACCCTTTAGACTCCTATATAATGAGGAGGTCTTGTCATTTGAATCATCCAAGAATTTCATTTATATAATATAAATGAGGTTACCCACGCGAAGAGGAAAATTTGCATGTCATTGATCTATCTTTTCTTTTGTTTTGGGATCTTGTTGCATAACAAAAGTGCTATCATTCCAATGTGAAATTCCCAAAAGAAATGATCTTGAATTACGAACCTATTTTTATAGGAAGCATTCCATATGTGAGATCCATGAGGGGACTCTATTATGCGAAAAATATAAAAGGTATGAATCCCACGAGCGTATTTATTAGTCCACAATTGACACCATTTTCCTATGGGGTTTTTGAGCCACCTACACCATGCTTTGGCACTCACATCGAGCTCTCTTAACCTAAGAACTGCTACTGATTTTGGGAGGCACATATTGTCGTAGGTTATGAAGGCCCATTTTTTCTCCAAGGTCGTCCCTCCCCATAGGAAGGAGAATCTAATGTTATAGATTTTATTTACAACGGTTCTAGGGGCAACTAAAGTTGATAGGAGGTAATTAGCAATGGATTGTAGAATATATTTGAAAAGGGTTAAGCACAATGAAAAAATGAGGGCTCAAAATGTCCAAATGGAAATTTTCAATTCAAACTTCAGGAGGAGATCCTATCACACTGGTATGCAAAGGGGATTGACAGTGACGGTTGGTGCCCATAAGTATTTGGTCAGAAGGGAGCTATTTTTAAAACTTGGTAGATGGAATATATGAACTTGGATAGCTTGAGATGTAGTGAAGAAAAATATATGTGATTTTCTTTTGTTAACATAAATACCCAAGGCCGCAACAAAAGTTGCAAGGATTCTTTTGAATTTCAACCCCCCTTGAATGGACAGTTGGCCCATTAGGAGGTTGTGATACATAAATTGTTGATGAGCATAGTGCTAGTGGTTAGAGCCTAGGGTAGTGCCTTTAATATGCTTCTGGGAGAGAACACAATTGATGGAGTGACTGAGATGTTCAACTATGGGCGGAACGATGTAAGGTGAGAATGGGTTTCCTTTTCTTATGCCTCTTGAGGGAATGAAGTTAGGGGAGGGGTTTCCATTTACCAGGACTGAATTGAATGCTTTGGAAATGAGAGCCATCACCCATGATATCCGTTTTTCATGAAACCCATAAGCCTAAAGGTGTGATAAATGTACTTCCACCATAAATTTTCAAAGGCCTTCAACATGTCAAGCTTTAAGATCATGCCTAGTTGTTTCTATGCGGAGAGAGTGGAGGTGCTCTTATGATAGAGTAATAATGTCTAAGTTTTGTCTGCCTTCAAAATAACATATTTTCTTAAAGGAGATAAGAGAAGGAAGAAGGGGCTTTAGCCTATTGGAAATAGATTTGGAGATAGTTTTCTAGATGAAATTACAGAGGAATATAGGATGACAAATAGTGGAAGATGAGACATTTTAATATTTGGGCATAAGAGAGATAAAAGTAGTATAGAACATTGAAATCAAGGAGGTTGCGCTACAAGAATATTCTGCAACTTTCCAGACATATTTTCCAATAATGGACCAGCATACTTGATAAAATTTGGCTATAAATCCATCCAACCCTGGGGTTTTATTTGTTGGCATGTGCATGAAAACCTCTTCCACCTCTTTATGAGTGATTTCTTTGAGAAGAAGGGCATTACGATATTTTGTGACAAGCTTGGGAACATGTTGTGTAATTTCTTGTATGGAGTCCTTTCGGTTTGGGATCAAATTTGTAAGGATAGAGTGAAAGTATTTTTTGAGGATTTTTGAGATATAGTCATGTTCTTCCTTTGGTTAATTTTGCTAATCACAAATGCAATGAATATGATTTTTCTACCTGTACTAGAGCATTTATTTATGGAATAATTTACTATCCTTCCCCCTCTTTCAGCCATTTTACTCTAGATTTATACTTACAAGGGATCTCCTCTTTAATAAATATATCATCTAATTGTTTCTTCAATACTTTTTCTAATGCTAACAATTCTTCACATCTTCCCTCTGAGATGATGGATTGATGAACGTCCTTCATTTTTGCCTCGAGTTTTTTTTTTGTGAAGGATGTTGTTGGAATCCATGACATTCTAGGATTTAATTTTTTCTTGATGGTTTTTAATCCTTGTTGGAATTGATACATGATGTGCGTAGAGATGTAAGCAGACGATTGTCAGTAGGTTTCCATATTGCAAATAAATTCCTCATGGCTTAGCCAAAAGGCTTCAAATTGGAGGGGTTTATTTATGGGTGAGAATGTCCAACTTGAATGAAGAAGTATTGTCCAGAGATCTAAGCCGTGCCTTAAGAAAATGAACACTTTTATGTTGATCCCTAATAAAAATAGGGATTAAAAAACATATTTCCTACCTTGAGCCAACTTGATCTGAGTGTTGTCTTTTATTGTTCCATATATGGATTCCATTGGAAATTTGAATACATACCATCTGTGAAGTTTCAATCTAGGTGTTGAAGAGCATGAATATCTCCTCCAACCTTGTAAGTCGACCCTTCTTTACTTATAAATAACAAATCAAGTCGAAATCTCCTCCTAGAATCAATTAGACTAGATGGACTAGGCAGGCTATAGTGGAAATATTTCAAATGAAATATTTATTCTCAAGGGGCATACTACATCCATATACATTTGATATGAAGCTAATCTATGAGAAGCCAAAGGGATGGAAAAAAGTCGTCAAGATGTGGGGTAGGGAGAAAGAGCCTTTGAGGGTGGTTGTGGTTGGATTCCAAGGGATTTATAGGCCACCTAAGGATCCTTTGGCACTTTTAGAAATGAAGTTTCTATTCTTATAGAAAGAATTTATCAATTGACTAAGGTTGTCATTGGTGCATTTTGTTTATTGGAGAATTCATATATCAAGTTTCTCTTTAGCAATTTGGTTACGTAAAAGTCAACACTTAGATTTGTGATTTAGGCTACACATATTTCATGAGGTTATCCTCATCATTGGGATTTGGAGATAATATTAGAGAGTGTAGTCATGGTTGGAACTCTACCTAAGCTAACTACAAACTAAATTAGTTCTTATGGTGTTGCAACATGACTTTATTTTTCCATTATACCATTATTTGTTGTAGGTCGATGTGTTCTAGATCTAAATTGACCAACTCCTCTTCTTCCATGGGAGAAGGGGTTTCAGGGTTGTAGGTAGTTTCAACTACACTTAGCCCATTGGGGGGGAAGGGCTAAGATAAATTTAGCATTCGATGGGCTTTCCTAAGATGGATAAATAGGGTGTTGATATGAAGATGGGGCTACTTAGTTGTGCTCATTATCCTCTGAGTTTTGAAGGATAATAAATTTATTTGTCCATTGGTCACCTTAGGGGTGTGAGTTATCTCCTATTCATTTTGTTGACCTTCGTTTGCCTATAACTACAATAAACCCCTCTTCATGAAAAGGTCTTGCAGGTTATTGGGAAAATTTTATGGAGAAGACTGTGAATAGGTGGCCATAAGAATGGAAGTAGTGACACATAAAGAGGATTTTCTCATAGTCAATAGGTTGATCCCATATTATATATTCACAACTTAGATGAATTATTACATGAAAAGGATTTGTAAGATTAAAATACATGCATAGCCCTACATATGAAGTGTTTAATCATTTTTTAGTGATGTCTGGTAGCATGTCAAACTCCCAGATTTTATTTTATATGTGAGATACTATTTCTAGATCCCAGTACTCTTAAAGAGGGAATACAAATGGATCCAAACTGGAAGGAGGGTAAAATGTTCTTTGTCAAGACTAAATCATGAGATCCATGGAAGCAGAAATTGACCCACCAAGTTCATTAAGTAGGCGCCTCCCTCAAAGATATGATCTTAATGCTCCACATTGTTGAAGATCATTGTAAAGAATCCTTTGGATCCCAATTTTAGGGTTTATTCTCATATGATTGTCGACTTATTCCTAATCCAGTTAATGAGGAGTTATTCTAGAGGCTAGGGTCTAATGAACCTGAATATAATTGCATTATATTTCATGTGCTCCACTATAGAATGTAGCTTGGCAGGCTAGATTTGTAGCAAAGGGCTTTCTACAGCCTCAAGGTGATACAAGCTATTAGGCTGAGTTGATGTGCCTACTTAATTGGGTGGATAATTGGAGGGATTTGAATGACTTGGCTCCACTAAGTTTGAAGTGTTGGTTGGATAAGAGAGGGTTGTAGTTCATTGATATAGGATATCAATTCCAGGCTTGTGTGATTGTTGCTAACTCGAGCTGCTAACATTGACTAATTTCAAAGAGTGGATGCTCCGCCCCCCCCCCCCCCCCCCCCCCCAATGATGGGGGCGCCATAGGTGCTGAAGTAATGGTTGCAGAAGTGAAGTGGATCAAACCCTAGAACCTGATTATAGATCAAAGCATCCTACACTATCATAAACAAAAGATATTATTCTGGAAACATAGTAGTATTATAAAGTATCTTCACATAGTTTTATTTAGTTATAGTTGTAAGTTTTTATAACACAATTGTAGTTGCTCATTGTTAAAGAATCATTGCAGAAACACCCCATTTTTCTTGTTATAGTTGTAGGAACTCCCCTATACATTGTGGGGACATATCTGTAGTTTCTTTCTAAAATAATGTATCATATTTTTTATTAAATCTATGTTTTTACATGTTTCAAATATATTGCTACTATGTGTTGTCTTTTTATATTTGTATATGAGTTAGGAGTTGTAAATACACATTCTATTGTGCACTTTGTCTAGCATTGTTATATAGATGTACAAAAACTAAATTTGTTGTCCAAAATTGTTAAATAAATAATTTATTTTTTCAAAAAAATATATAATATTTGTTTGTAAAGTTTAGCATTAATGTAGTATAAAACAAACTAAAACTAATAACAGTCAAATGGAAAATGGATTTCTATAGTTGCATTTTTATAAGGACTAACAAGAAACTCGCATATGAAATGTTTAAAAAATTGTATGGTAAGAGTTAATTAATTTACTATTATAGACATGATTATATGAACAAATAAGGAAGGTTGTTTTAATTTGTATAAGTTATTGTGTAAGTCATCATTATTCACTTTTGGAGTTGATTTTTATGTTCATATATGATGTGCATTGATCTTACATTGATTTAACATGTTATATTGAGTATGTACTTGATTTTACTTTAATTATAATGGATTATTTCAGGATCTAATTGAGTTCTACCTATTCATTATATTTTGGGGTTACTCAAAGTGTTTTTACCTTGTGAGGAGAAAATATTTCATCATATACCCTTAGTGTTACTTTATAAACATATGTATGGTTTAATTTGGATGGATGGTGTTAGCACCTAAATCTACCTTAGGCTGAAGGAAGGCAAAACTCGGGGTAACCAAAAACGACGCTCAGTCTGGTAGCTAGCCCTACCAGAACAGGAGAGGGCTCTCTTCGTGTCACGCTCAGTGAATAATCAAAACGATATGGTCTGAGATGACTTGCAGTGAAATATTGATTTTAGGCTAGTAAATAAATATGGATACAGGAAGCAATTTTTATAAATGACTGAGTTTCTGGGATGTATGGGACCAAATGAGCAGCAATGAGCAGAGAATTTAACACAAAGGCACAAATTACTTAGTGAGGCAAGATAGGCAGAAAGTCTAGCAATTAAATTTGAAATAATGTGGAATGGAAAGATTGTTTAGGAGGGTGAAAAGGGCATAAACACATGAATCCTTTTCAACAGAAGAAGAACACAGAACGTGAAACTTTCCCACAGGCAAAGCATTAAACATGAATTCTACCTTATCTTACTTAGAAAATTTCACTGGAAATGAATATGAATGAACTATGAAACATAACGAAATACATATGAAACATAAAGAGAACACATTTGCTACACTCACACCACATGAATCTCATGAACCAGAGCCGCTACCTTTCATTAATTCTCTATCAAAATATATAATGAAGAACTGAGTTTCTCTCCCACAGTCTCCCAGAAATTACAACCGACCCTTTGCAAATGGTTTTGCATACAATAAATAGACTATTCCATTGGGAAATAGAACGACCCACATTTGGGGAGTTTTTGAAATCATTACAAAATGGAAATGGAAAGCCAACCATTAGTTAAAGGTGCAACGTTACAAAAATGACAAATGGCTTGGGTGACTGCTCGCCTTCCTTTGCCACTTGGATAGAAGCCATCCTTTAGTGAAAATATTCTTTAAACTTTTCCTTACCTGCCAAAAAAAGTGTAGTGTAAATGAGCGGGTCCACTTGGAGAAAGTCATGAATCGAAATTTCTCAAAGTGGAAGTGATTTTGGCCTTTTGGTCTATATGAGTCGCGCCCAAATCTATATGCACCATGCCACTTTGGTGGCGATTTTGAGGTGCCTAAAGGAGTCCAAATTCTTCCCAAGTGTGCTTGTTGAAAAGCCCTACCTGTCTACTTTCCAACCCAAGGGGAATTTCTGAATTTGGTGCTCATTTGCCCCTCCAAAACTTCATTCTCCCAAGACTGCTTCCTGTGTGTCAAAATAGGGGCAGAGAGGTCATTTTTTGAGTGTTTTTGACCTCCTCGGGACTCAAAACTTGCCCAAACTTCTTTTCCATGCACCAATAGTCATGATTTTTCATGTTGAATCCAAAAATGCAAACCATTTGTGATTTGGAGCTCCCAATCCTAAGCGTTGCGCCAGTGGCGCGACACACAGGGAGAAAAACCCTATGTTGTGCCCAAAAATTTTTCATGTGACCAGATTGTCCCAAATGTTTTGCAATTTGGGTTGGAGATGCTCTATGAGGTGCTATGTTGGGCCACAGAGGCTTCAGCCAAGGTTCGAGGCTGATCTTGCTCTTTTTGCCTCTTTTTCCTTTTTGTCGCTTTGCTCAACTTTGCCTTCAAACTCCTTATCTGAGCCTTTGAAATCGTGTTCCGTGCCCTGTAGTGATAAACCATCCACCTTAATATGGTTTTTTCGTTGTCATCCTTCTCTAGCAGTCTCTCTAGGTGGATGTTGATTCGCTCGAGCCAAGACTGTCGGTCATTGTTAATCTCTTGCTCTAATGGAGTGAGCTCAATCCTCCTATGTTGGGCAGCCTGGTGATTTTCATGGATGTTTTGCAGCTCCATGATCTCATGCTAGTTCTCGATTTGTTTTTTCCTCTGCTCCAAATACCTGATAATCCACTTGGCCCTCTCCAAATTTAGTGACAAGTCTTGGATCTCTGTTTGCTGCTCCTGGATGGTCCTCCTAAGCTTGGCACTCTCCACATCTGTATCATCATCATGAATGAGGATGAAGTCGGCCTCTCGTTCACCTGATGGCCCATTGTCATGCATGGGCCTTTTGCCCTTGTCCTGTACCTGTGTTGCCGATGTCGAAAGTGAGGCCCCTTCCACCCCAAGTGGAGATAACACTCGCTTTGTTGCCGCAAACAAATGTCTACCGCCTCTCTGATAGGTGATGAATACTGGCATAGTGGTGGTCTCAAGGCGCTCATACTGATGAGAAGGACTACCTATCTCATGTTCAACCTCTGATAATACCTGTGAAGTGTTAAAGATGTCACGGGAGATGAATTCATCCCAAGTAATGCCCTGCAATTCCAACTGATGATCCACCAAAATCTTAATAAGAGCAAAGTGATAAACATTGTTAAGTTCCTACTGAGGGGTCTTGTGCTGCATGAAGGTGTTCATCCTCTCTATGTTCCTGCAAATGAAATATGGGATGTTCATCATCTGTACCCTGGTAAAGTGCATGAGCAACCTGATGTGATAGGCATATAAACGAGAGAACCTCTCCTCACAGATGAAATATTTCATGATCAATTTCATGAGTGGATCATATTCATCTTTCAAATATCTGAATGGAAAGACTCTTTGGAGCTGCCTCAAGAAACTGGCCTTAGTGTAAGGCTCATAGTGCTGCTGATCAACCTTCTATTTCTTGTACCATTGTTCTCCGACATTCGGTATGCCAGTTGCTAATGAGACAGTTTTGGGTGTCAGTGTGAAGGTGACCCCAACTAAGAGAGTGATCTCCATGTAGGTGAAGCATAAAAAGATGGGCCAACGCATGATGAACTCAAACACTAGCGACCTTTTGACAAAACTCCAAACATGACAAATGCTGGAAGCATGACATAGCAAGAGGGCAAGCCTGCAATTCTGTGAGGGTAGTTGGCTCATCCCTAACATGTTTGCCACTTTTGTGATGTCTCCGGGGAGCCTGTTCTTCCGAGGATGAATCACTTTGTGTTTCCATCTCATACTCCGATGAATGCTCAAATGCCATGACTGTTGTATGTGTACTATGTTTGGACTACCTTTTGATGATGGTATGAAACTAGGTGTTGTTGTGATATCTGCCACCAAGGGGAACAATGCAAAAAGGGAGTGTTAGGAAGGGGAATAATATGATGGTAATAGGGGTTATGGGGGGAAATTTTGTTCAGGGATATGTAGGAGGGTTTGGGGATTTTATAAGGTAGGGTTTTGTGGTTTACATTGACAAATGAGTGGAGGGGAGGGGAATAGGGTTTTAGTACTATTTTAGGGTAGGGAAAATAGGGAAAAATGGGATAGGGGGAAGGGAAAAATGGAAAGAGGGGGAAAAATGAGAGGGAGGAGGAACCTTGGTATCAATATAACAAATTTACAACCCTAGAGCAATGGCTTTGATGATTTCAAGTGGTAGGGTTTAGGAATTTTTTATTGCAATTATAAATGGTCATGAACCATCATTATATCCACAAAATTTGATGAGCAAGCAAGATGTAGACCCTACCTGTCAATTTGAAAGGTTTCAAAGTGATTGATTGCAAGTTTGGCACAATTTCAGGCCTTTGTGGGTGTGCGCCGCACAACAAACCCAGTGCGTTGTGCTCTGTATATGCGCCACATCCGTGTATTTCCACCACTGCGGGGTCGTGCTCTATGCGTCGCACTCTCTATGTGCGCCATGCCCCTCTGTGTGTGCGCCGCACTCTAGAAAACACCTCCAATCTCACTCCAAACACGCACTAGCTCCTCACAACTTCTTTGCAATGTTTCTCTCTACCTTGGAATGCAAAATGACCATGTTTCCTTGTGGAAATTCTTTATAAAGACCTTGGAGTCATGGGTTTAATTTTTCTTTCTTCAAAACCCACTTTGATAATGCTTTTATTTTGGCACTTTTTCCTGATTTAATTCAATACTAAATTTCACTTTTCCCTTTGAATTTTTAGCTAGAATGTTGAAACCTTCAGCACTTTTTGCAGGGGTTGTATGACAAGGCATTTGGCCATGGAAACCATGACTGCGCCTGAAGAGATCAATTGGAGACATTTTTGAAAATTATCACAAATGACACACTGTTTGACTTTTCTTCAAAAAAGAGTTTTGAAGAATAGTCGTAGTCTGTCAACATGACGATGAAAATCTTTGAATCACAACTTTGTAAGGGCCTCCCTCTAGCCTCCATGGCTTTATTGGACATGGTTGAAGACGAAATTGACTAATCCCTAGACCTAATGACTGAAAATGACTCTCTTCCATTAAAGGATTGAACATTGATTGTCATGGACTTTAGTGAACATTGATGAAAAGACCTAAGCCAGCAGGTGCCCGACATGAGGGGAAATGAATGACAAGACCTTTTCCGTCAGATTATGGCATGGTCCTAGCAGAATGCAGCAGAGTGTATGGAGCGAGACCCCTAAAATGAAATGTAGAAAGAGTTTTGATCTCTGACAGAGGACTGACAGGACCGAATCTAACATTGGCTCCAATGGGGGATGGTAGCTCCTTGGAGGTGCCAAGAACAACAGATCTCTGGAAGTGCTAGACAGTGCCTTCGTCCATTGGGCTATGGAGTCATTATTTTGACAACCGACACAAGGCTCTAACTCATTTATGAAACTGAAATGACCAACAAACTGACTCAAAATTGATATTGAAATGACTTGAAGACTAATTTGATAAACTCAAACCAAATTGAAATAAAAAGGTATTTACAGTGACAATGGAAGCAGCGTTAATAACTCAGAAATGGTACCGTTTGAGCATCCGAACATTGATCTACCCTCCTGGACAATCTTCCCCATTCATTTCCTTCAGAAGAAAAGCATTCTGACCTCAATATGCTACAATCTTGAAGGGACCTTTTAAGAGATTCTCGAACTTACCGTGCTTAGATTTTTCCTCATTCCTTGCATCCCACTTCAGCACCACATCATCCAACTGAAATTTGTCCGCCTTTTCTTTTCTGTCATAAATTTTCTTAATCTTCTCTTGCAAATTGAATGTGTTCTGGAAGACTTCTTCTCTGGTCTGTTGTAAGTGGACCATTTGATTCAACCTTCTCTGCATAGGATTGTCTTCACTGCCAGCCTCCTGAAGAAGTTTGACTACCAGGGCTGCGAGAGAGCTAGGAAACACTGTATCAACTCCATAAACAAGCTCAAAAGGTGACGTACCAATGGATTTCTTCTGACTAGCCTGATCTACCCAAAGTGCATTGACCAACCTCTTATTTCAACTCTTCTTATTTATTTACAACAACTTCTTGATGATGTTGACCAATGATTTGTTCGAAGACTCCACCAATCCATTGCCTTACGGATGATAAGCAATTGAGTGACCCAAAATGATGTGATATTTATGACAACACTCTACCATCCTTTTTTATTTGAAAGCTGTTGCGTTATCAGTGATTAACTTATTCGGGCGACCAAAGCGAGACAAGGTGTTATTTTCAAGGAATGAAATAATTACTGCATTTGTAGCTTCTTTGGTGGGAATTGCCTCAATCCATTTTGTGAAATAATCTGTCGCTGTGAGGATCCATCTATGCGGACCAGAAGAAGCGGGATGAATTTCACCAATGAAATCCAACCCTATTGCTAAAAAGGGGCACTCACCTCAATAGGCTTAAGTGGTAAAGGCTGTAACTTCTGCTTTCCTTCGAAAATCTGACACTTATGACAGCTCTTGACCATCTTATATACATCAACAAACAATGTCAGCCAATAGTATCCCGCCCTCAGAATTTTACTTGTTGTTGACTTCCAAAAAAGGTGATCACCACAGTTTCCCTCGTGGCAATCCTCCATGACCTTCTTTGCTTCTTTTTCCACCAAGCAATTTAACAGAATGCCATCAGGATCTTTCCAATACAGTGTAGAATTTAGAATGCAAAACTTGGTAGCCTTCAACTTCAGTGTTCTCGCTTTTTTTCTAGTCATGCCAGGCGGTGGTGATAAATTTTTAAGCATATATATGATATCTGAATACCACAAAGAAAGAGAAAACATTTCAGATACCTAAATAGACGATCCTTCCTCATTCTCATCGAACGTATCAGCGATCAGATTTATGTCTAAGGCGTGCAAGTTTCATTCGTCCATTAACTTTTCCAATCCTTTTCCTTTAACAAGCTTTGTGAGCTTTATTTCCACATCATATTCCAACAAAGCTGCAATCCACTTCCCTCGTCTTCCTTCTGGATCGGTCTGCACTAAAACATCCTTCACAGTAGCATTAGGAACATGGGCCAAAATATGAGAATGTAGAATATATACCCGAAAATCTTTCAATGCTTTCACAAGTGCAAGGGCTTTCTTTTCAATGATGTTGTATTTTAAGGCAGCATCTCTTATAGCTCTGCTGAAGAATGCAATGGTTCTTTCGTGATCATCTCTTTTTTGTAATAACACAGCTGCCATAGTATGCTCTGAAGTGAATGAAAAAAATATGAAATCCTGAGTGTAGTCCGAGCTGACTAGAATGGGAGCAGAAAAAAGAGCCAATTTGACTAAATTGAAAGATTTTACAACCTCCTCCGTCCATTTCGCTTGGCTATACTTCTTAAGGATGTTTGTAATCTCTCTTATATGTTCAACAAGATTAGGTACAAAGCGGCGTATAAAATTCATTTTACCATTGAAAGATTGAATCTCTTTCTTATTCCGGGGCAGATCTATTTGATGAATTGCTTGTACATGTGCTGGGTCAATACAAATGCCATCTTTTGAGATAATGTGCCCGAGTAGTTTGCCTTCCTCCATGGCC
>APFE030167498.1:50424-61915 GCA_000404065.3 Pinus taeda
AATAGAATTGAATCTAATGCAGTAGTCTTGGACCGAATCACCAGTGTTTCGTTTGATTTGCTCATATTCAGCCAGAATTTGAAGAGGATTCTTTTTCACTTCCCAGTGGTTTAAAAATTGTCTTTGTAGGTCGGCCAAGGTAGTGATACCTACAGTCGTCAAACCTCTGAACCATTTCCTCACTTCACCTGCAAATGTCTGTACAAAGAGTCTCATTGCCACATTCTCTGCATCAATTTTGTGAAGTTCATAGAAATCTGCCATTCTGTTCACATGTTGTTGAGCGGTAATGTTGTTAGGAGTGCCATAAAAAAATGGGATTTTTCTTTGTAATCTGCGGGCATATCATCTAAAACTTGATGCAGGATGAGAGGTGCAAAATGAGCAACCATCACTCCTGGTGGATTCAGCTTTGGAGGTGTTGGAGGAGTGTGTGCCGTTTGTAGGGGGCTAGCAATTGGAGTTTGAAGCTATGCTACAATGTAATTGTTAATTGAACGGTTAGCCCTTTCCGTTTCCAAGTCTATAGGAAACTGCAGATTGGGGACAGTAGACTCAACCACCGTTTCAGATTTGGCCTCGAACAATGATATTTCGAATTGCTCATCAAAATCTAGCTCTTCAAGATACTCAAAAATGTCAGGGCATGAATGGGATTTGAACACGGGAGATATAGAGCTCTCTTGACGACAAATTCTTGGAATAAAATTGGGATTTTTGTATATGTGCTGAGGATCTAGATCAGGATTAGCTCTGGTATATCTTCTAGAAGCCAGTGTGCTACTAAGAAAAATCAAAGCACACAGCCGACTTACTCAGCCTATCAAATCCTAAACTTATCATTCGGAAGCTTAGAATTATCAAGAAGTAAGGGGAGTAATTTCGATCCCCAATATTAGTCCTAAGTGGAGTCGCCACTATGTTAGCACCTAAATCTGCCTTAGGCTGAAGGAAGGCAAAATTCAAGGTAACCACAAACCACACTTAGTTTCATAGCTAGCCCTACCAGAATAGGAAAGGACTCTCTCTGTGTCACGCTCAGTGAATAATCAAAACGATATGGTCTGAGATGACTTGCAGTGAAATATTGATTTTATGCTAGTAAATAAATATGGATACAAGAAGCAATTTTTTATAAATGACTGAGTTTATGGGATGTATGGGACCAAACGAGCAGCAATGAGCAGAGAATTTAACACAAAGGCACAGATTACTTCGTGAGGCAAGAAAGGTGAAAGGTCTAGCAATTAAATTTAAAATAATGCGGAATGGAAAGATTGTTTAGGAGGGTGAAAAGGGCATAAACACATGAATCCTTCTCAACAGAAGAAGAACACATAACGTGAAACTTTCCCACAGGAAGAGCATTAAACATGAATTCTACCTTATCTTACTTAGAAAATTTCCCTAGAAATGAATATGAATGAACTATGAAACATAACTAAATACATATGAAACATAAAGAGAACACATTTGCTACACTCACACCACATGAATCTCATTAACCAGAGCCGTTGCCTTTCATTAATTCTCTCTCAAAATATACAATGAAGAACTGAGTTTCTCTCCCACAGTCTCCCAGAAATTACAACCAACCCTTTGCAAATGGTTTTTCATACAATAAATAGACTATGCCATTCAGAAATAGAACGACCCACAGTTGGGGAGTTTTTGAAATCATTACAAAATGGAAATGGAAAGCCAACCATTAGTTACAGGTGCAGCGCTACAAAAATGACAAATGGCATGGGTGACTGCTCACCTTCCTTTGCCACTTGGATAGAAGCCATCCTTTAGTGAAAGTATTCTCTAAACTTTGCCTTAGCTGCCAAAAAAAGTGTTGTGTAAATGAGTGGGCCCACTTGGAGAAAGTTGCGAATCGAAATGTCGCAAAGCGGAAGTGATTATGGCCTTTTGGTCTATATGCGCCGCGCCACTTTGGAGGTGATTTTGAGGTACCTGCAGGAGTCCAAATTGTGCCCAAATGTCCTTGTTGGAAATCCTTGCCTGTCTACTTTCCAACCCAAGTGGAATTTCTGACTTTGGTGGTCATTTTCCCCTCCAAAACTTCATTCTCCCAAGACTGCTTCTTGTGTGTCAAAATAGGGGTAGAGAGGTCATTTTTTGAGTGTTTTTGACCTCCCGGGGACTCAAAACTTGCCCAAAATTCTTGTCCATGCACCAGCGGTCATGATTTTTCATGTTGAATCCAAAAATGCAAAGCATTTGTGATTTGGAGCTCCCAATTCTAAGCGTCGCGCCAGTGGCGTGGTGCATAGGGAGAAAAACCCTATGTTATGCCCAAAAATTTGTCATGTGACAAAAATTGTCCCAAATTTTTTGAAATTGGGCTGAAGATCCTCTATCAGGTGCTATGCTGGGCCACAGAGGCTTCAACCACGATTCGAAGCCGATCTTGCTCTTTTTTCCTCTTTTGCCTTTTTGTCGCTTTGCTCAATTTTGCCTTCAAACTCCTTATCCGAGCCTTTGAACTCATGTTCCGTGCCCTATAGTGATAAAACATCCACCTCAATATGGTTTTTTCCTTTTCGGCCTTCTCTAGTAGTCTCTCTAGGTGGATGTTGATACGTTCGAGCCAAGACTCTCGGTCATTGTTAATCTCTTGCTCCAATGGAATGAGCTCAATCCTCCTATGTTGGGCAGCTTGGAAATTCTCACGGATGTTTTGCAACTCCATGATCTCATGTTGGTCCTCGAGCTATTTGTTCCTCTGCTCCAAATACCTGATAATCCACTTGGCCCTCTCCAAATTGAGTGACAAGTCTTGGATCTCCGTTTGCTGCTCCTGGATGGTCCTCCTAAGCTTGGCACTCTGCACATCTATATCATCATCATGAATGAGGATGAAGTCGGCCTCTCGTTCACATGATGGCACCTCACCATGCATGGGCCTTTTTCCCTTGTCCTGTACCTGTGTTGTCGATGTCGGAAGCGAGGCCCCTTCCACCCCGGGTGGAGATAACACTCGCTTTGCTGCTGCAAACAAATTTCTACTGCCTCTCTGATAGGTGATGAATACTGGCATAGTGGTGGTCTCAAGGAGCTCATACTGATGAGAAGGACCACCTATGTCATATTCAACCTCTGATAATACTTGTGAAGCACTGAAGAGGTCACGGGAGATGAAGTCATCCCAAGTAATGCCCTGCAATCCCAACTGATGATCCACCAAAATCTTAATAAGAGAAAAGCGATAAACATTGTTAAGTTGCTGCTGAGGGGTCTTGTGCTGCATGAAGGTGTTCATCCTCTCTATGTTCGTGCAAATGAAATATGGCATGTTCATCATCCGTACCCTAGTGAAGTGCATGAGCAACCTGATGTGATAGGCATATAAACGAGAGAACCTCTCCTCACAGCTGAAATATTTCATGATCAATTTAATTAGTGGAGCATATTCATCTTTCAAATATCTGAATGGAAAGACTCTTTGGAGCTGCCTCAAGAAATTGGCCTTAATGTAAGGCTCATAGTGCTTCCGATCAACCTTCTGTTTCTTGTGCCACTGTTCTCCAACATTCGGTATGCCGGTTGCTAATGAGACAGTTTCGGGTGTTAGTGTGAAGGTGACCCCGGCCAAGATAGAGTGATCTCCATGTAGGTGAAGCACAAAAAGATGGGCGAACTCATGATGAACTCGAACACTAGCCACCTTTTGAAAAAACTCCAAACATGAAAAATGCTGGAAGCATGACATAGCAAGAGGGCAGGCCTGCAATTCTGTGAGGGTAGTTGGCTCATCCCTAACATGTTTTCCACTTTTGTGATGTCTCCGGGGAGCCTGTTCTTCCGAGGATGAATCACTTTGTGTTTCCATCTCATACTCCAATGAATGCTCATATGCCATGACTGATGTATGTGTACTATGTTTGAACTGCCTTTCGATGATGGTATGGAACTAGGTGTTGTTGTGATATCTGCCACCAAGGGGAACAGTGCAAGAAGGGAGTGTTAGGAAGGGGAATAATATGATGGGAATAGGGGTTATGGGGGGCATTTTTGTTCAGGGATATGTAGGAGGGTTTAGGGATTTTATAAGGTAGGGTTTTGGGGTTGACATTGACAAATGAGTGGAGGGGAAGGGAATAGGGGTTTAGTACTGTTTTAGGGTAGGGAAAATAGGGAAAAATGGGATAGGGGGAAGGGAACAATGGAAAGATGGGGAAAAATGAGAGGGAGGAGGAACCTTGGTATCAATACAACAAATTTGCAACCCTAGAGCAATGGCTTTGATGATTTCAAGTGGTAGGGTCTAGGCGTTTTTTATTGCAATTATAAATGGCCATGAACCATCATTATATCCACAAAATTTGATGAGAAAGCAAGATGTAGACCCTACTTGTCAATTTGAAAGGTTTCAAAGTGATTGATTGCAAGTTTGGCACAATTTCGGGCCTTTGTGGGTGTGCGACGCACAACAAACCCAGTTCAATGCACTTCGTATATGCATCGTCCCCATGTATTTCCACCACTGCGGGGTCACTCTCTATGCGTCACACTCTCTATGTGCGTCGCGCTCCTCTGTTTGTGCGCCGCGCTCTAGAAAACACCTCCAATCACATTCGAAACACGCACTAGCTCGTCACAACTTCTTTGCAATGTTTCTCTCTACCTTGGAATGCAAAATGACCATGTTTCCTTGTGGAAATTCTTTATAAAGACCTTGGAGTCATGGGTTTAATTTTTCTTTCTTCAAAACCCACTTTTATAATGTTTTTATTTTGGCACTTTTTCCTGATTTAATTCAATACTGAATTTCACTTTTCCCTTTGAATTTTTAACTAGAATGTTGAAATCTTCAACACTTTTTGTAGGGCTTGTATGACAGGGCATTTGGCCACAGAAACCATGACTGCGCCTAAAGGGATCAACTGGAGACTTTTTTGAAAATTATAACAAATGACACACTATTTGACTTTTCTTCAAAATAGAGTTTTGAAGAATAGTCGTAATCTGTCAACATGACGATGAAAATCTTTGAATCACAACTTTGTAAGGGCCTCCCTCTGGCCTGCATGGCTTTATTGGACATGTTTGAAGACCAAATTGGCTAATCCCTAGACCTAATGACTGAAAATGACTCTCGTCCATTAAAGGATTGAACATTGAATGTCATGGACTTTAGTGAACATTGATAAAAAGACCTAACCCAGCAGGTGCCCGACATGAGGGGAAATGAATGACAAGACCTTTTCCATCAGATTATGGCATGCCCCTAGCAGAATGCAACTGAGTGTATGGAGCGAGACTCCTAAAATGAAATATAGAAAGAGTTTTGATCTCTGACAGAGGATTGACAAGACCGACTCGAACAGATGGATTGATGTGGTGGCTAAAACATTGGACGCACATAATAGGGGGGATGATTGCTTAAGGGAGGTACTTAGCTAGGTGTAAAATTGATGGACATCCCAAAGATGGAACTTAACCCATGGAGTTTGTGACCATGGGGTACATAACTTGTAGGTTATACAACCTAATTGGGAATGCTTGTATTGAGGAGAATAATTCATTGATGTTGGTGACAAGCTCAAAAAAATATTAAGGAGAATCATTGGAACTCATTTCCCACATTGGTACACATGATAACACCATTAAGTGCATGACATGACATGGAACATAGTTATAAGAAGATTTACTTGAATGGAAACACCTATTTAAGAAAACCACCATGGATGAGGGGCCATTAGACTATTATCTTGATGGAGACTACATAATATTAAAGGAGGGGTGATTCCTAGAGAGGTATATATATATATATATATATATATTCAGATACACAATTTAGTAAGTGTGTGTTTGATTTTTATCTAGCATTGTCTTTTGATTGCAGAAATTCAAACACTTGCTTTTCATGTTGTATTTGAGTGATTTAACATATATCTAGAATATCAATTATATTCTTGAGATATGTGTGATCTAACAACAAAAACTGTATATTTTCACTTGTAGATTCCACATCTTATGTGATAGGCTAAAACAAAGGACAAGAAACTACTCTACTCTTCAGCAGAAACCAAAATTGATCAATGAAAACACTAAATAGAAAAGGAATAATTTCAATCACACATAACACAATATTTCTCTAGGGAAAGAAACTACTCAAAAGCCCAACCACCTATATTGGTTTAACCAGAAGATCAAAGAAAAAAATACAATGCTTCTTCAACCCTAACAATCTTTGCACAAGTAAAATCTATCTCTTTGCTTCACAAACCAACTCAAGCCAAGACTTAGCCCATTCTATTGCCTACCAAGCCGCTACTTCCTTGCATGATTCCTCATAGAATTAGCCCATATTGAATTGGGAAATGCTCTACTCATAAATGCACAATCCATCATAGGCCTTCTACTGATTGCATGAACCATCTGTACAACTAGGAAAATTATACAACGGATTGTACATTGTCCCTAAAATCGAATCTCAACTGGGTATTCCTCTGAACTAACATGCATGAGTTATTTATGAGTGAATCTTCAGTTAACTGGTGGAGTAGTGAAACTACACTGAATCTGGTCCCCACTACTAGACCTCCTAACATTTCCTTCATCTCTTTGAACTAGTTTAACCGACTTTAACTCAGTTTGACTGAATTAATTAATTACAACTCAAAAGAAATCAACCTCAACCCTTAAAATTTAGGCATCATTTTATATGAATCTATATATAATTCCAACTAGAATTTACTGAGATAAGTAAGTCAACTTAACTTAGTTAACTATTCCAAGCTGATATGAGAACAAAATTTTGAATTAATTCCCAATTTAATTCAAGGACAAATTAAATTAGGATTTTTTGTTGTTGTTTTTAACACTCCCTATCAACAAGAAATGGATTATCAGCTACCTTGATATTGCCTCTGTGAAACTCGAATTTACATCTTGACATACCCTTTGTCATAATATCTGTATCCTCCTCCTCTCTGGGAATGTACTCCAACAACATGATTCTCCTATGCACATAGTCTCGAAGATGGTGATATTGGATATCAATATGCTTGGACCAATCATGAAAACCTGGATTCTCAGATATTTTGATACAAATCTAATTGTCATAGTAAATCACTATTGGATCCATTTGTTGAAAAAAAAACCAACAACAATCGTCCTCATCTAGATAGCCTCACAATCTTCTTGACTAGAAGCCATGTACTTTTCTTCATATGAACTAAGTGAAATTGATCTTTGTTTCCTACTGTACCAAGAAATAGTTGTTGAGCCAATATTGAAGACTCTAATGGATGTGCTCTTCCTGTCAGATGGACTCCCTTCGCAATTTGCATCAGTCAAGCTTGAAGCTTCACTCCATTTGTCTATCTGTTCCAAAGACCAAACTGATTGGCTCCTCCGAGGTATATCAACACATGTTTGGCTACTTTCCAATACAATTTGGTTGTCTTAACCAGAGATTTAATAATTTGGTTAAATCATTCATACATGTTCGGTCGTGTGTTCACCAAATACATGAGTGAACCCACTAGTTGTCTATAAATAGTAGCCTCCACTACTTCACCAGAAGTAGCATCCTCCTTCCTCTACTTACCATCTAGAGGAGTCTCCATGGGTTTACTTCTCTCCATGTGGAACTTCTTCAGTATCTCGTTGGCATACTTTCCCTAAGAACCAAATAATTCCTCGTCCTCGCCATACTTCCATTCTCCGAAACTAGTGCATGAACCCCAGGTCCTTCATTTCGAACTCTACTGCAAGATCCTCTTTTCAATATTTGATCAGTTTATCATCACCTGCCAGAATCAAATCATCGACATATAAAACAATATTAAACAATTTACCTTCAACCAAAATATTGCAAAGGTTCACATATGCTTCACTTTTGGTGAAGCCCAACCCAGTAAAATAGGTATTGATATTGGTTTACCAAGAATAGGGTGCTTGTTTTAGTCCATAAAACACTTGCTTGAGTCTACACACATGTGACTCTCTGTTGAAGGTCTCAAATCCTTTCGGTTTCTCAATATACACCTATTCCTCAATCATTTTATTTTGGAATGTTTTTGGAATGTTTTATTTACATCCATAAGATGTATCTTCAATCCCATCTGCGCTAATAGTGCTAGAATGGATTTGATTGATGAGTACCTTACTACAGGAGAAAAATTCTCATTGTAATAAATCCCTTCTAGATGAGAGAACCCTCTCACTAGAAACCTAGCCTTGTGTTTCTCCATAGTACCATCAGCTTCTTGCTTTACATTGTAAATCCATTTGGAACTCACCACTAACTCTTCTATGGGTCTTGGGACTAATCCCCAAACACTGTTCCTGATAATGTAGTCATACTCATCAACCATGGCATTAACCCAAACTGGTTGTTGCACTTCTTCCTCAAAAGAGGATGGGTTGATCTCTACACTCCCACTCATCAGAGCCATGTAGAAATTGTACGTCTTTGGTGAACTCCTTTGCCTACGTTGTGATTTGGGTGCTCCCACATTCTCTCTAGCATCATACAGTAACTTGTCAGCCTATCTGGTGTGCTTTCTCCCATCTTTGGAAGTTTCTGAATGGTGGGTGCTTCCACTCCTCGTTCCTTTTCATGTGGTGTCTCCACATTATCCTGAGGTTCCTACTTTGGAGCTAAAATCTCCTCAACTACATGTATCTAAAGCTCCCTATTAGGGGAACATCTCATGACCTTCTCTTCATTGAACTTCACGTCTCTATGAACCATTGTCAACCTGTTGGTTGGAAAGTGCACCCAATAGTTGTTAGGTGTATTAGTTTACCCCACAAATATGCCCAGCTCCGATGTTGTCTTTAGATTTTTCCATGCATATTTCGTAACATGTAAGTATAATGATGAACCAAAGTTCCTGAAGTGTGCTACATCTGGTTTCTTCCCTGAAAAATCCTTTTTCGATGTACTCATCCCTAGAATGAAATGAGGGCTTTTTTTTTTGCATATAAACAACTATGTTGAATGCTTCAGCTCATAAGTGTAATGGTAGGCCCCGATAATGAAATATCGCTCATGCCACTCCCATAATAATTATGTTCTTCCTTTCAGCCAACTCATTCTGTTGTGGGTTATGATGTGCTATCAACTCCCATCGAATTCCTTCTAATGCACAAACATTTTTGAACTCATTCGACACATACTCTCCATCGTTATAGCTTTTGAGAGCTTTAGCTTTCCTACCAATATATTTCTTGACAAGTGCTTTAAATTCAAAAAAAAATGAGAACGTGTGATATTTCTTCTTAATGAAGAAAGCATAACACTTACGAGAAAAATAATCAACAAATATAACATAATACATGTGCTTGGTTGTGGATGTTGTCGAGAATGATCCACACACATCTGAGTGAACTCAATCAAGGATCACCTATGCTCTACTGTATTTTTCATGAAAGGAAAATTTTGTCTACTTCCCCAATGTACACCCTTTTCATGTGTCTCTCTTCTTTAATGTACCCTTGGGAAGTCCTGTAGAGATTTTCTTCATGATCTTTGAAGCTCCATGATGCAAGTGACCCAACCCCTTGTGCCACAACTCATCGATGTCTTGGCTCTGCACCTTCTCTTCTTTAGTGCTCAAGGCAATGCAATATTCTACCTCCAATTTGTAGGCAGTATTCACTTGAACCGCTATCGTCTTCACCTCTCCTATGGATATGTGAGGAAGGAGTGCCTTTCCCTTACTAAATATCACATCATAGTCTCTATCCTCCAACATGGGAAGATAAACCAAGCTCTTCTTCAAACCTGGAACGTACATAACATATCATAAAGTGAAGGGAGAACTAGAATCCCTATGAAAGGTAACTGTACTAAGACCAATTGCACTATACCTCTCATCATCACCCATCTCAATATGCATATAGAGATCCTTCTCCTCCAAGTTACTGAAGAGCTATTTATTTTCAGTCATATGGAATGAAGCTCCATTGTCTAGGTACCACACACTACCCCTCATCCATGACACCATACAAGAAATGAGGGTAAAATCCAATTCGAATTGTGAAGAAAGAACTTTATCTTCCGCTCCTCCTGAGGGATTCTTGCCAATTGTCTTATGCAGAAACTTTGTGGTAATGCGTCCCAGCTTGTGATAGTGAAAACACTTGATTTTTGACAAGTCCTTCTTGCGACCCTGACAAGAACTTGATTTTGAATGGGATGGATTCCCCTTCCCTTCCTTTACCTTACCAGCTAAGGAACAATTCTCCTCATCGTCATGCTTTGATAAGAATCTGTCTCTAGTGTTCTACCGAATCTCTTCATGTACCAAGTCAAATCACAATCACTCCCACTCTGGTAGCTTCTCCCTCCCATTAACTGAGTCCTGGTAACTGTGCTAGCTCTGGGGAAGTCCCAGAAGTGCTAGCCTCACTAGATCATCTTCTGCAACAGTAATCCCGACACTTCCAAGCTTTTATCGACATTGGGTGAACTTGGTCAAGTACTTCAGAATTGAGTTTCCCTTCTCCATCTTGATCTTTCTTAGCTTGTCCTTCAATGCCAACTTCCTGTGGTCAATTTTGTTTTGAAATAGGTTCTTCAATGGGTTCCACATTTCAAATGCAGTTTCCTTACCATGGAGATTCGACAAAATATGATCTTGAACTCCTTCTACAATAATCCTTCTCGATTTTTCCATACACTTTTTCCATTCATCCAGAACTTGAGCATCATATGCTAAAGGAATTAGAATATCATGATCTATGAATTCCTTCAACATGTTGTCTTCCAACATTGCCTCCATCCCGTCCTTCCAAGCTATGTAATTCGAGTTTCCCTCCAAGGCATGCTCAAGTCTCAAACTATAGAATGACATCGTGTTGAATCTGAAGTATGAAACTGTAAATTTGATTTCTCCTACACAAAAATAATGTATTCTCATCTTCTATAATGTCTTTATGTCATACCATGCATATTTTTACTTGCAGATTCAACAACTTATGTGATATGCTAAAACAAAAGACAAGAATCTACTCTACTCTTCATTGGAAACCAAAATTGATTGATTAAAACACTAAGTAGAAAAGGAAGAACTACAATCGCACATAACACAATATTACTCTTGGGAAAGAAACTGCTCAAAAGGTAGACTTTCTATATCGCATTAACTAGAAGATCTAAGAAGAAAATACAATGTGCGCTCAACCCAAACAATATTTGCACAAGTACAATATATCTCTCTGCTTCAAAAACCAGTTCAAGAAGACACTTTACCAATCCTGCTTCCTGCCAAACCCCTACTTCCTTGCACAGTTTAGAAGAGAATTAGCGCATATTTAATTAGGAAATTCTCCACTCATAACTGTGCAATCCGTCATAGGCCTTCTACTAATTGCATGGACCATTTCTACAACTCGGAAAATTATACAACTGATAGTATATTGTCCCTAAACTCTAATCTCAACTTGGTCTTCCCCTGACCTGAGATGTGTTGGGTTGTGTTATATTCTTTCCACGACTAACCTACGTAGTGAACCGGGGGGTTAG
>APFE030167498.1:72553-104957 GCA_000404065.3 Pinus taeda
TGTGAGCTCTGAGAAGTTCTGTTGGTGTAGAGAAACAATGGGTGTTTCAGGGCTGGAAAAATGACTAAGCTCTCCTGTGGCCCCCTGTGGAAATAAAACAACAAGTGGGAGATTGTTGGGTTGTGCTATATTCTTTCCACGACTAACCTACGTAGTGAACCGGTGGGTTAGAGGGGGGGCGGAGCCCCCCTCTACGGGGTTCGGGGCAGCGCCCCGAAATTTTTTTTTTTGGACCCTATATTAGGTTGGGCAAACCTACCTATGGTTTTTCGATCCATAGTTTTGGATGCGATGGTTTTCGGTCCATGGTATTGGATGCTTCAACATGTATAAATATGTATTGTAACATTGAAAGGAATATATATAATGAAAAATCAAGCTGGTAGTCTCGGTTTTGAGATCCAGTGGGAAATCTCTGTGTATATGTGTTTTATGGGTTATGCTCTCGCATTTTTATTTTCTTGTGATTTAGAATTCGTATGCAGGTAATTTCTGTACGGGGTTAAAACCTACAAGATGCATGTGTTATTTATGAGTGAATCTTCAGTTAACTAGTGGAGAAGTGAAGCTAGACTAAATTTGATCCCCACTACTAGTTCTTCCAATTGTTTGAAATAGTTTAACTGACTTTAACTTTTTTCAACTGAATTAATTAATTGCAACTCAAAAGAACTCAACCGGACCCCTAAAATTTAGGGATCACTCTACATGAATCTAGATGGACTTCCAAATCGAATTTACTGAGCCAACTAAATCAACTTAACTTAGTTAAGAGTTGAAAGTTGTTATGAGAATAGAATTTCGAATTAATTTGCAATTTAATTCAAGTGCAAATTAAATGAGGATTTCTTTTTGTTATTTTTAACAAAAACTTGTTGGCATATGTTTAGTATATATTCTCTTCAATTTCATAGCATGCTGGGATCAAGTGAGATTAAATATTATGTGTTTTTTAACTATAAATTAATATTTCACATCACCCCTTAGGATGAATGTCATTGGGAACAGATCCATAAAAAATTTAGTGCAAAGTGGAGTCTCTAAATTTAAAATAAAATGCATAAACATGTAAATTTTAACATGGTAGCAAAGTTATTTGGTTGAAGTTAGTCTGCTCATGAAGAGGAGTTTGTGATTTAAATCCATTATTCTAGGGTGTGGTACTTCACATTGTTGAGATTAATTTGATGGTGAAACCCTAGTGTGATTGGGAAGAGCACTTGCAATCATGAAGGATTTGATGGGTTGATTCCTTGGTTTATCTTGTGACGAGACTACACTCTCATTGTGATAGGTGATTGATCTACTATATATATGGTTATTATGGTTTTATTTTTAGTAGTTGCAATCCCTAGAAGGATTTACAATAGGTGGTCAACTAGGGATCCAAATATGTTTTCACAAGTGATAGGTGGTGGATCTACATTATTGTTGGTTGATATGGATTTAATTTTAGTTAGTGAAATTTCTAGGAGGACCTATGATAGATAGTCGATTTATTCCAAAAGATACTAGAATGCTTTAATTTATTTATGAATGGCATGGGTTTATTTAAAGGGGAATCATATCTAAGAGGATATACATTAGATGGCTCATTTCTTACAATACATTTAAATTTGTTTCCACACAACATAGGATGACAATATACTTTATTATTAGCATATATGTGATTTATATTTCAATAAGTGCAACGTCTAGGACGACTTACAATAGGTGGATTATATTTCCCAGTATATGTTAGTGTTTCAAATGGTTTGATGCATGTGATAGACAAGTGTAATCATTTTATTGTTTTTTTTTTCTAACTCAAGATGGGATAATTCATTCTCTGATAGACTCATGATTATTGCTTGATTTATTGTGCTTGAGTTGTAACTTGAGGATTTATAGGATTGGTTGGGTTTGTTAGTTTTAGTTATTGTTGTAAAAGGATGGAGATTCAAATATGATTCCACATATTGTACACTTGTCGAGAAAATGACCATTGAAGATAAATCCACCGACACAATGGGTAGTATAAATAGAATGGGTAGTATAATTTAGAATAGTTTTTTAGTTTGATTAATTTTCTAGCTTTAAACAGTGCAACACGTTACATGAAATCATATGAGTAGTAAAATAAATAATGTGAGATAAAATACCATCCAAAAATAGATTTTTTTTTGGCTTGAATTCAGTTTTTAATTACTTCTATAAAAGTATGGAAGGAAATAATTGAGTCGTTAGTAAAGGTTGAAGAACCATAGTTATGGTTTTGAAAAATGAGGAAATTATTTTTATTTGCAAATATAGTTAAATACTTAGAAATTTGGTAGTTCAAATTTCCCTTCTATTTATCGTTATATATTAAGTTAAAGTTTTAATTGCCCAAGCACATATTTTATCTATCACCTTTTTGGATTTATAAGAATGTTCACATATTTTATCTATTACATTTTTGGATTTACAAGAATGTTCGATGTGTGGAATAAAAGCATGTTAAAGTTGGTTATACATATTTGTATTTTTCTCTAAATGGTAGATACATTTTTTTATAACTTTCTAATATTATATGATAACCATTTTAAATCCTTGAAATATTTCATTTATTGAATATATAATTTGAATTACATATAATATGTTCAATGATTTCAATTAATTGTCATTACCTAATGTAAAACTATTAAATATAAATTGCTCTATTTTCTCATTTCTTTGGGTGTGGGTTTTGTAAATAAATATTCCACAAGAAACACATTATAGTGTTTGTAATTTAGGTGCTTGTAACAAGTTATAACGTTATAGTGTCATAATTCTACATGAACTTCTCATTGGCTTCCTATTTGCTTACATGGAAACCTTATTTACATTGCCCTAAATTACTCTTATAAAATACAACACTACAAAGTAATGTTTGTCATCATCACTTATTTTGAATTATTTTGACACGTCTTTGTATTATTCATATATTTTGTAATGTGCGCTATTATAATCTGACCTCTTCGTTATACTAGAAAGTGTGACTTTTTCCCTTTGCACTACTGTTCATTAAAGTCAAAATATATTCTAATACCTCCTAGATGTCGAGAATTTTAAGGGTTTATAGAATACTCATCTACCATAATCTGTTGACTGCTAAAAATCCAATCCAACAACTCGAACAAACCACGAGGCCCAAAGTTGAACCTTTTTAAAACATGTTATCTTGGCATGATATTGTTTAACGATTCGATCTCATTTAATATGACGATGGTTGTTTCTTATCAGGTTGAAATATGTGCATCGGTTAACGCCACCTCCATGACCGGATGAGATCAAATCATCCGATGGTTCAAAGGAAATCATGCAATATCAAATGCAAACCTACAAATCAGTTAATCATAAATCTTGACTCCATGGATGTGACTGGCGCAGATTTCATAGCCGCATTTAACATGATTTGAGTTGCTTTAAATACAAAGGAATGTGATATAATAGTGTATTAACGTCGCGATCAATAACGTACCATGCCTGCCCTTCGCCAACTTTAGTAGCTACATTCGCGATCAAAAACCCCGTTTTACCAGCATGCAGCCTAACGAGGGTTGAGAGCTTTGGCTGTCAATAAATCTCATGCTATGCTATCGGGCCATAAATGAATGGCGGGTGTATATATTCACCGTTCGATTTCGGCCTTAGTAAAATCGAACGGTGGGCATATACACCCGCCGTTCATTTATAGCTCGATAGCATGGGAAATATGGCTTGCCTGAGAGCTTCCATCCATAGTTGCACAATGAATAAGGACTACGAGCCTAATTGCAACTATGAATAAGGACTACGAGCCTAATTAATTCAGTGGTAGAGAGCTAGGTAAGTCCGCAAAGTTGTCAATTCATCATATTTTTTTATTTTTGGGGAATTACTCAAAAAGATGGTGGACGAATCATGTAAAGAAGCTTTTATAGATGACCTAGTTTAGATAAGGGATACCCTAATAGATGACCTAGCTTAGATAAAGGGTATCCTAATTCAAAACACATATATCTTTACCGGTTGGTTAATTGCTATTAATATGTCTTGGTCCGAGTGTCGGTAGGGTAACATCCTTCTTCTCTTTTCAATGTCCATAGGAACATTATAAAAAAGAAAAAGATATTCTATTCAATCTTTTTATTAGAGAGGTAATTAATTTGTTAAAATTAATTGCACTTCTCCTCATAAGGGTCCATTTTGATGAACGAGAGACTGGAAAAAGTAAATTCGACCCAATTCTACAGTGAGGATATACGCCAATCCAAATTACTGGAAGTTATACATTTGGTTCTACGAGATCTTTATATCTTGAAGCTAATTCTTTCCCTGGTATGGACCATATAGTAGAAAGACCAAAACCGAGAATGGAGAAAGCAAATGAAACTCTTTCAAACGATCTCAGGGTATATTGAAAATGAAGTTTCACTTTGTAGCTGTCAGTCATAATTAGTAATTTCTTCATCTCCGAAAGAGTATAAAAAGTTCTAATTCCAGTTTAGGATTTTACATAATCCATGATAGACTCGAATATTCCTCCATAATCTACCTAGTTTAGATAAGGGATACCCTAATAGATGACCTAGCTTAGATAAAGGGTACCCTAATTCAAAACACATATATCTTTACTCTGAAGAAAACCCTCGAATGAACTTTCAAAATTTCTTAGCAAGAATAATATTTAGTTAAGTCAAGAGTCCTTAGGGCCACCCAACCCATTACCCACTTTGACACCGATACCATTCTGCTTCTAGCTATATTTGTTAATTCCAAACTAGAGACATCATTGCCCCTGTAACCAACCATGTCTTAGAATTGTTTGAGCAAACATCTTCTAAAATGCCAAACTTGACATCTAAAGGCATGGATATTTCAAACAATTGATGATGATTTTAAGACCTAGGTTGAGGACAAAAAGTTGAACTTTTTTTAGAATTTAGTAAAAATTCGCTCTAAAAAACTAATAGTGGAATTACCGGTGGAAATTAGGCTACTAAAAGCCTTCTTTCAGATAACACAATCCCTCCTAGAAGTAGTTATAGCGTTCTCAAATGATACAAATATGGAATTGACCATGTTTATGATTCTTAGACAAATAATTTCAAACCCCCATGAAATCACTTAAATTTTCCCAAGTATTTGGCATGAAGTGTAATATTAGATTTCATCACAACTTCCCTCTTCAAGGTTTGCATATATTTTACTTGGTGCATCTGATTCTATTTAATTATCCCACTTAAATTTTCACTTCAGCATGATTAATGCAAGGAAGCCAAGATGAGAAAGTGAAAGAAAAGGATATTTACATGTGGACTAAAACAATACATCCAATATGGACCCTAATGTATTATGTACAATATATTGACCATTTCTCTTTTTGCCTCCAAGTCAAATTGTTTGGGGAACCCCCTGAAAGGATATCAGTGGTGGCTAGCAGATTTTTGGCGTGGACTAGTGAAAAAAACATTGGACATTACTTCTTCTTTTTGAATCACTTGGTGATTAGGATCTGGTTTCTGGAAGGAGCCTTATGATCTCCTGAATTTTATCACTCCATATATCTTGGCATGCAAGGTGTTAAGACAATGACTTCATGTAAATGACTCTTAATTTCGAAAATTATGGAAGAACCTGTTATTGTTTTGAAACCAACGTTTCAAACTAACTAGGTGAGTCCATCATCAGGGCTGTCAACTACAAGTTTGGGAAGAGAGAGTGTGGATGCATGGAGCGATTAATAGTTGATGATTGATGGTTTAATGATGAGAATATAAATTTCAACTATTCTCATCATTAAACCATCAACCATCAACTATTAATCGCTCCATGCATCCACGCTCTCTCTTCCCAAACTTGCAGTTGACAACCCTGATGATGGACTACCCTAGTTAGTCTGAAACGTTGGTTTCAAAACAATAACAGGTTTTTCCGTAATTTTCGAAATTCAACCAAACTGTATGGAGTCACTATTTAAGACTCTTAATTTTTTTCTAAAAGTAAAAATAAACTTTTTACTTGTTGTTATGGAGTTTCCTCCTTGATTGCTAAATATAACACAACGATTGACGTAATCGAAAAAAAATTGTTATCCTTTGGTTTGGAGAAATATGTTTAATGGAAATATGATCCACGTGATATTAATTCTGGTTTAAGGAAACAAGTTGGTTTGTATTCTTATATTCATGAATTTAGTACAAAGATTTAATCGTTGTCTAATATATTTCCCTCGTCTCAGAAAAGAAAAAATCAATAATATTTGTGGGTGGCCCAAAAGTAGAAAATTCATGAAATTTAAGCAAAAATAGAGTCAAGTAGATACAATGCCTCAGGGATCATTCAGGTCAAGAATCCATATCCTAGATAACCAATAGTCACATCAACTAACACTTCCTTGAAGAGGAAGATAAATGAATTACATCTGGAGGAAGCGGGACACATAGCTAAGGTGACAAATGATGAGGAAGATGAAGTCAAAGCCTTTGAGAGAAATTCAAAATAGTTACCTAAATAATTTTTACAAACACTTGAAGAATCATAGTTGAAAGATTAAGGTGAACATTCATTATCAATGAAGAACAACTTCATCAAATGGAATGATATAGAAAGTATCGAAATATAGCTAATATTGCTACCCTATCAAGCGCAAATTGTAGAGGGGAATTAAAGAAAATTTCAGCCTAAAAGTGTCCATGCAATTTTCATGTAATTTCCATGTCATTATATTTAAACCAATCAAAATCCTTTAAATTTAAAAAGAGTTACATGTAAATATTTTGGAGGGAAAAGAAGAAAAACTATTTTTTTAATTGTATTTTTTTACTTATCTTGTGATAGATTTACAAAAATTTCAAGTGTAAAATCTCATTGGATGCAGAATTGAATTCCACATCCAACGAGTACCTATTATGCATACTTTTGATAAGACCCACATTGGTAAAAATTGAAGATATATTAAAAAAATGTGTTGAACATACGTTTTCAATGTATCTTCAATTTTTACAAATGTCGGTCTTCTCAAAAGTATGCATAATGGGTATTCGTTGAATGTGGAATTTAATTCTACATTCAACAAGTGTCTACACTAGAAATTTGAGTAAACCTATAAGGAGATAAGCCAAAAATACAATTAAAAAAATTAGTTTTTTTCTTTTTCCTTCAAAATTCATAATTCTTATTTTATTATTTTCCCTTAGGAGGCAACTTTTAATCTGAAATTTCCTCTAATAATTACATTGTTGGGTTGTGTTATATTCTTTCCATGACCAGCCCACGTACTCATAGTGGGTTTAAGGGGTGCAGGTAACCCCACTCTATGGGGTTCGAGGCAGCGCCCCGGAAAAATTTGGTTTTGGAACCTATGTTAGGTTGGACGGACCCATCTATGGTTTTGTGCATGATTTTCGCACATGTTTTTGGACGCGATGGTTTTCGGTTCATGGTATTGGATGCTTCGGCATGTATAAATATGTATTTATAACATTGAAAGAAAATAATGAAAAATCAAGCTGGTAGTCCCAGTTTTGGGATCCAGGGGAAAATCTCTGTGTATATGTGTTATCCTCTCGCATTATTTATTTTCTATGTTTTAGAATTTGTATGTGGGTAATTTCTGTACGGGGTTAAAACCTATATTTGGTATCAGAGTTGTTTTGTTTTCAAAGGGACGCCTTTGTTGCTAAGGGGTTTCGCTCGAGCCTGTGGTAGACCTTGTTTAGTGGGAGATCTGTGAGATCGATTCTAGTGGTGAAAGAAGATGGCGAGTAGTGGAAAGATAGAGATAAAGAAATTTAATGGTGAGAGTTTTGAGTTGTGGAAACTCAAGATGGAGGATTTGTTGGTGGATAAAGATCAGTGGATCGCAGTAGATCTGGGTACTAAACTAATGGGTGTGTCCGATGAAGAATGGAAGAAGTTGGATCAGAAGGAAAAGAGCACAATACGATTGTGTGTCTTAGATTCAATATTGTTGAATGTATCAAGAGAAGCTACGATGAAGGCTTTGTGGGACAAGTTAGGGACTTTGTATTAGTCTAAGTCTCTGGTGAATAAACTGTTCCTGTGGAAAAAGTTGTATAACCTGAGGATGAAAGTTGGAGATCAGTGACAGAGCATCTAAATGCATTTAATACTGTGGTAATTTAGTTATCGTCTGTTGATATCAAAATTTCATATGAAGATAAGTGCATTAGTTTGTTGTGTTTTCTACCAGATTCGTGGGATAGTTTGGTTATTGCAATAGGTAGCAATGCAACTGCCTTGCAGTTTGATGAAATAGTCTCACCCTTGTTGAAAGAGGAGATGAGACGAAAAAATATGGAGAGCCAGAATGGTGATGCATTGTCTGTATGAGGATTATCCCAGAACAGAAACAAAAGTAAGTCATCGAGTGGGAGATCTAAATCTAGAGGGAGATCTGAATATCCAGGAAAACCTATAAATGTAGTGTGCTACAAATGTGGAAATGAAGGGTACTACAAAAGGGATTGTAAATTTAAAGCTCTTGACAAAGGAAAGGGATCTGATGATGCTCCTTCTGCAGAGGCAAAAACCACCTTAGATGAAGGTGGGGATGTGTACTTGGCTTCTTCAAGTACACATGTAGATCATGAGGCATGGTTGATTGACTCAGGTGCATCCTTCCACTTCACTCCCCATAGAGAGTGGTTCTGTGAGTATCAGAAATACGATGGTGGTGATGTCTTCTTAGGAGATGATAGGGAGGCTAGAATTTTTGGTCACGGAAAATTAAAGTTGGAGTTGCAAGGTGGAAGGGTTAGAACACTTCCTAGTGTTCTACATATTCCTACATTGGCCAAAATTCTAATTTATGTAAGCAAGTTGGATGATGCAGGTGTAAAAACAGTGTTCAAGAAGGATACCTACAAGATGGTTAGGGGAGCACTGGTATTGATACGGGAAGTTCGGATTAGAACTCTGTACAAGCTGCAAGGTAGCACGATTGTTGATGGGTGCAACAGTTCTGTGGTTCCTGAAAGTGGAACGGAAAATCTAGTGGTCTCTTGAGAGAAGACCATGTCGTGGCATCAAAGGCTTGGACATATTAGAGAGAAGAGCCTTCGAATACTTCATGGTAAAGGTATGGTAGAAGGTATGAGTAATAGCTCTCTGGATTTTGATTTCTGTGAAAATTGTGTATATGGGAAGTAGAATCGGGTGAGTTTCCCCTCTGGTGGTAAGAGGGCGAAACATATATTAGAGCTTGTGCATAGTGATGTGTTTGGACCTGTGAAATTTCCATCACTAGGTAAGTCTGTGTACTATATATTATTTATAGATGACTTCTTAAGGAATACATGGATATATTTTCTTAAGAAGAAATCTGAAGTCTTTGACAGGTTTAAAGAATTTAAGGCTCTAGTGGAAAACCAAATAGAGAATAAGATAAAGGTTTTAAGGACAGATGACACTGGAGAGTTTTGTAGTAAGGAATTTGAAGAATTCTGTAAGAAGTGTGGTATAGCACGGCAGAAGACTACTCCATATACACCTCAGCAAAATGGAGTTGCAGAAAGAATGAACAAGACATTGATGGAAAGGGCAAAAATCATGCTCAGTGGTGCCGGGTTAGGACAAGAATTATGGGAAGAGGCGATGGAGTCAACATGTTACCTAATGAATAGATCACCTTCATCAGCGCTGGAGGATAAAACTCCACAAGAGGTATGGACTAGTAAGAAACCCTCTCTTTCACATCTGAGGGTATTTGGATGTGATGCATATGTACATGTTCCAAAGGAGAAACGAAGCAACTTGGATAGTAAATATGAAAAACGCATTTTTATTGGGTATAAGGATGGTTTAAAGGGATATAAGATTTGGAACCCAGTAACAAGGAATGTTGTGTACAGTCGAGATGTGGTGTTCAAAGAGGTGAAAGATGGTATTAAACATGAAGTCCAACTAAAGGAATCTAAGAAGATAGAGTTTGAGCTAAAGGAGAAAGAATCAAACTCTACATCAGAGGAGGAATCAAAAGATGAAGAGCCACAAACTCTGGGTGTGAAAAGATCAGTTCGAGAAAGAAGACAACAAGAAAGGTATAGTCCATCTTCTTTCTGTTCAAATTTTTCTTTATCTATTACTGATGATGATCCTATAAATTTGAAGATTCTGAGGATGGAAAACTCTGAAATAGGCCATGGTTGATGAAATGGCATCTTTGCACAAAATGAGGCTTGGGATCCAGTGGAGTTGTCGGCTAGAAGAAAACTGATTAGAAGCAAATGGGTGTTTAAGAAGAAGACAAATGTAGAAGGAAAGGTGGAGAAATACAAAGCTCGGTTGGTAGCAAAAGGTTATTCTCAAGTGTCAGGAATTGATTTTGGTGATATTTTTTCTCCTATTGCCAAGGTAACCTCTATTAGATTATTATTCTCTATTGTTGTTGCTTTTGATTTTGAGGTAGAAGAGATGGATGTGAAGACAACATTTCTTCACGGGGATCTAGAAGTGGATATCTACATGAAGCAACCTGAAGGTTTTGCGGTGAAGGGTAAGAAAGAATTGGTATGCAAGTTAAAGAAGTCTCTGCATGGGTTAAAACAGTCACCAAGGATGTGGTATCAGAAATTTAATACATTTATACAGGGACTTGGCTTCACCAGAAGCAAAGCAGATCATTGTGTGTATTTTAAATTAATTGGTGACCGTGTTATTTATCTGGTCTTGTATGTGGATGATATGTTGTTGGTTGGAAATGACAAAGAAATTATCCAGGATTTGAAGAGCCAATTGTCCTCCAAATTCGACATGAAAGATCTCGGTGCTGCAAACTATATTTTGGGCATGGAAATTAAAAGAGATCGGGAAAAGAGGAAGCTCTGGTTAAAGCAGAGGAAGTATGTCGAGACAATACTGCAAAGGTTTAATATGCAGGATAGTAAACTGGTGAAGGTTCCTATTCTTGTAGGTGTGAGGTTATCTGCTGAATAGTGTCCCAAGACACAAGAAGAGGAAAAGGACATGTCCCGTGTTCCATATGCAAGTGTAGTCGGTAGCTTGATGTATGCGATGGTCTGTACTAGACCAAACATTGCACATGCAGTGGGAGTATTGAGTAGCTTCATGTCAAAACCAAGAAATGAGCATTGGATAGTAGTGAAGCAGGTTTTCAGGTATTTGCATGGCACTAGTGATTATGGTTTGTGTTACCAAGGAAGACCAGGATTTGACAGAGTGTTGGATATTCGTGGCTTTGTTGATGCAGATTCAGCTGGAGATCTGGATCAGAGAAGATCTACAAGTGGGTATGTGTTTAACCTATTTGGAGGTACAGTCAGTTGGATGAGTAAGAAACAATATGTAGTGGCACTATCAACTACAGAGGCAGAATACATGGCAGCCAGTCATGCAAGCAAGGAAGCAGTTTGGTTGCAGAGATTGTGTTCAAGTATGAGGTTAGTACAAGGAGCTATAAGGATAGACTGTGACAACCAAAGTGCAATTTTTTTGACAAAGAACCCTGCATATCATTCAAAGACGAAGCACATTGATGTTCAGTATCACTTTGTGAGGGATATGATAGAAGAGAAAAAGAGTGTTGCTAGTAAAGGTAGACACTTTGAAGAATACTAGAGATGCATTGACAAAATCTGTGAGCTCTGAGAAGTTCTCTTGGTGTAGAGAAACAATGGGTGTTGCAGGGATGGATAAATGACTAAGCTCTCTTGTAGCCCCTTGTGGAAAGAAAACAACAAGTGGGAGAATGTTGGGTTGTGTTATATTCTTTCCACGACTAGCCCACGTAGTCACAGGGGGTTTGAGGGGTGTAGGTAACCCCACTCTATTGGGTCTGGGGTAGCACCCCGGAAAATTTTGGTTTTGGAACCTATGTTAGGTTGGGCGGACCCACCTATGGTTTTGTGCATGATTTTCGCACATGTTTTTGGATGTGATGGTTTTCGTTCCATGGTTTTGGACACGATGATTTTCACTCCATGGTATTGGATGCTTCGACATGTATAAATATGTATTATAACATTGAAAGAAAATAATGAAAAATCACGCTGGTAGTCTTGGTTTTGGGATCCAAGGGAAAATCTTTGTGTATATGTGTTTTATGTGTTATGCTCTCACATTTTTTATTTTCTATGTTTTATAATTCGTATGCAGGTAATTTCTGTACGGGGTTAAAACCTACATATACTTGGGAAAATGACTCCTCTATGGTTCCTACATTTGTATCCTCCACTAAATTTGATAATAGTATGTTTAATCTTACTTTGGTACAACCACAAATAGATCAGAGTAAAAATTTGTTGGGCTCCATAGAAGCCTCTTTTTGGATAAATGTAAATCAATTGACAGATTTTGACATGGTTAATTGGCACAAACAAAACAAAGAAGTTGTGGCCAAAAGGTTGTTGAACTCAACTGCGAGTAATAGGAAGCTACGAGCAATGCACGTTAAAGATGGATAATAACTCAATAATGCCAAAGTGGAATTGAGAACTAAAGCTAATCAAACGAAATCAAAGAGCTAGAAAATAATCCAATAAGCCAATGAAGCCAACCTAAGAATGGGAGTACTATCAAAAAACTTCTAGAAGAAAAAAAAATAAAAATAAAATGCCTAAAATTGTCTACAAATATTCCTGACTATGCTGCACCCAGTTTGATAGAAGCCATAAAAAAAGAGGAAGAAATAGAGATAAAATTACAAGAAATGTAAAAGGCCTTTCTTATGAAGGTTGTTCAAGTCAAAAAATATGAAGAAACCACAAAAGGTTGAGCAATGAATTTGAAGAAAAAGAAAAAAGGCACATCAACACAATCAAATAATACAAAGTTACCATGGATGTTGCTTTAAACCATATTGCAACTAGAGTAGCTTATTTCGGAAAACTAAAAATCGTTGGATTCAAGATCTCACAACTAAGCTATAAACTTAAGGATCTAGAATTGGTAAATGAATTCATTGAAAAGCAGTGGTCACACTTGGCGGAAATAAAAATTTAATTCATTGAGGAAATACATAATGCACTTAAACAAAATCAAGAAGAGATTAAATCCTTCCAAGAAATTATAAATATATCTTCAATAGGTAGTCAGGTTCTCCTAAAATTTCATAGGTAGTCAGGTTCTGATAAAATATAAGAGTGAACTATCAGAGAAGATCAATTAGAAAATCTCACAAATTAAGCCATATGTTAAAATATTATAAGCTTTCAAGACAATAATAATAAAAAATTCTAATGTAGAGATTCAAAATCTTACTCCTTAAGTCGAGGATCGGTTGAAAGAAGTGGATCAACTCATAGGTTATTTGAACTCATTAGAATACGAAACGATTGAAACTATGAACCTCCCAACCAGAAATGGATAAAAGAGAAATACAAATATATCATGGAAATGGAACAGAAATTTCAAAAGGCTATAAAAGTTATCGATGATTTTAGGAGAGAATGGAATTATCTCAGAAGGTTTGGTATCCCTTCCTTTTAGGAAAATGAAGGTTGTCTAGTTGGAGAAGAAGTCTTTCAAGATGAACTGAAAGTAACCCAACAAGATCTAGGATTCCTTTCAACTCTTAAAGAGGGATTTGTTTCTGCGCCATTAGTGATAAACTCTTTGAAAATATTTCAACATATTAGCAATATTAGACAAATTGATACAAGGCCTGCCTCTTGCACATTATCTGCTAAAGTCTTATTAGTCCCTGCCATCTGGCAATGGCCAGGGACTATAGTAATACAAATGGGTTGATATAGCATTAATTTGAAGTTCTATTACGGTGATTATTGTGATTAGACCAAAGTTTTCAAATACGTCGTGCCAGGATAAGCAAAGTCTTCTGATTTTCCATCTTATTTGGCCTCTTCCCGAGGCGGAAGAGGCCGGAGCATAGGCTATTTTGCTTAGCCGTGTTTATTATTGGCGACTGTCAGATGATTTCATATATTAATGTTAACATTACTTAACATTAGTTTGAATTATTTGCAGTTTTAGTTTGAGCATATTGGCAGGCAGGTGTTCTGCATGCAGGTGCTGCAGCTGTCCATGTATGGCGGAGGTCTCATGTTTCGCTGGCCTCGCTTGGTTGTTAATACCCTGGACTTGACCTGCTTAGGAGCCGAATTAACCTGAATCGAAAACAGACTGGGTCAATGGCTAGAACTGAAACCGGATCTGGGACTGGAACTAGAAGAGATGCTGAGGGGACTGGATCTTTCGAACAAATCGTCGGTATGGCTCCTGCCTTTACCTCTGCCGTTGATGCTTAAACCTTTTAGCTCTCGACCTAGAAAGGATGCCGGTGGATAAGCTAGAAGGTATGTTGGGCAAGACGTCTAATCTATTGGAAGGTACGCTAAGCAAGATGGTAGTGGGTAAACTTCATCAATGACAGAACCAACCAGATCAACTTATTCATCGCCAGGATCAATTGCTTAATCTGGACCAAGAATTGCTTTTGAGTATGGACTTGGATCTGCACCGAGATCGCTTATATTGGTGCTTCCTTAGCTACTACTGCTACCCTTGGCTCTCTAGCCGCTTTTACCGCTGGATCCTCTACATATGAATTAGGAACTACAGGCTCTGGCTTTCTAACTGTCTCTGCCTTCAATCAACCTTCCTGCTGCCTGCTTCACTCAACCCGCCTATCTCACGTACCCATCCATCATCTATCCCAGCCAATATACCTAACCTTCCGACCTAACCTACCTCAACCCTAGCTTATAACAGCACCCTACAACCCCAGCTTATAATGACTCTAGGGGAAGCAAGGTTTCAAGGCCTAGGTCGCTCTTCCACTTAATGTCTCAAAGTTCACGATACCACGGCAATAGGTTTTAAGAAGATGGCCATAGAGGGTGGTTGCATTGATTGACAAGGTGCACATAAAAGAATAGGAAAGCCCTTCCCTGATTATAGGAAAGCACCCTCCGGGTCCTTCTATCTAGCCCGAGGAGAAAACCAAATTTGATTGCATGAAGGGAATAGCAAAAATAGCAATGGTGGTGACGTCTGTTTGGGGAGCTATGACAACTGTTGGGCCATCACCTAGGGTACCAATCTGTTTGGGGAGTTATGGCATCTGTTGGGCCATCACCTAAGGTAGCAAGAAGAGCAATGCTGCTACCATCTGTTTGGGAAGCTACTACGACGCTGATTTGATGGAGGTTAACGTAAGCCAGGTCATTTGTATGTGTTACCTGCTAATTATTCATTGTGTACACATTTCATTCCATTTCACATTATGCATGTAGCGTCCGCTATGTGTAAGTTACTTTTGTTGTTATATAATAAAGTTAGAAATGATTTCGTGGTTAACTTGTATCATATGCAAGTTTCCAGTTTTGTTTGGCAGCAATTGCAGTTTAGTGGTTTGCACTTGTTTTTCTCCATATGCATATAACCAAGAATATCTAAACCTACTAGGTGAAGGGAAATATTTTATGGACATATGCTTGTTCCTTTGGGTTGAAGAGGCTATCTTGCAACATGAAGATTGCCTGGACTCATTAACTTTGTTAACAGACCATCTGTGTTTTCACGGGGAGTGGATGCATTTGAGATCTATGTTTTTCATTGGGAGTGGATGCATTTGAGGGCTCTTTTGATCATTTTCTGTCTTGCATAAGGATAAATCTCATACTTGGAGATTCACTGTAAGTCATTTAGAGTTGTCATTGCAAGAAGCTTTGTTGTTATCAATTGTTTGAGACAGATTTTATATATATATGAAAACTTTCTGAAAAGAGTATCAGCCTGCTTGATAGGTCTAATGTCTTAATTGTTAGCATTTATTTTGTATGGGGTCTATTTTATGTTTGTGTCTACCCTGAGAGGTTATATAACAATAAGATTCTTTGACTTATATGCTAGCAGAGTTGGAAAGTTTGAGATGAATATATATTTAGTGGATAGATTGTAGCTTCTAATATCATCAATAGGAAAAAAATCCTTGTCAAGTTAGCCTTCTCAGTGTTGATATTTCAAAACGGATGGTCAAATATATTTATATGTATAAGCTATTGATCATTCATTCTCTGAATATGACCCTTTCAAAAGGAAGCATGGAGCCAGTCGCCCTATTTTCTCCGAATTTGACAAAAGTTGGTTATTCTTGAAGGTTCCTTTTTGCCTAACTCTATGATGCAACCGGACTCAGGCTTTATATCACTAACTCGAATCTTTCCTCTCTATCCTTGAACTGTTGTGTTCTTTGTATCTTCTTTAATGGATTTTGTATATAGTTCAACAATTACCAAGGATTCCTGTCATCTGCCATCTCTGTTCAGAGCTAGAAGTTGTGCTGCCACCTGCTCTGTTTCTATTCATGCTGCTCTGTTTCTGTTCATATTTATGTTCTTCTGTTCTATCAACCCAGAAATGCCTTCTAATCTGTGGAGATCAATCCCTCATGATCTCTAGGAACACCGGCTAGTTTTTTTTTTTTTAACTTCAATGGGATGCGTGTAGAAGTTGATGCTTAGTATGGATGCTTCAAATTCTATATATTGTTCTTCTTGTTTGGTGTAATCTTGATTATGAGAATTTTTTAACGGACATACACAAAGTGCTGGGGAGGGTAGCTCACAACTGCGTTTACAGAAGCAGGCTGAGTTGATTGTGTTGCCACCTTAACCTGCCATGAACATGTTTCAAGTAAAGCAATGCATGAAGATGTTTTATTAAAAGCATCACTGTTGAAATGATCCACAACTAGATTTTCCCCAATTACAGCTCTGATTACAACTGGAATCAATGGCCATGTAAATTCTTCTTTTAGTTCACTAATGTGTTTCATTATTCTGAGCACTAGATTTTCAAGCTTGAAACTTGCATCTTAGTATATTTGTAGTTAGTGTATGGCCTACTTATATCCACTAACTTGCTGCCGTTTCAAATGAATTTCAAGGCAGTGGATTCTTTAAATGTTATGGTTGTGCCTTCAAGCTTGCTAGCCATGGCTGCTTGATAGGTCTAATGTCTTAATTGTAAGCATTTATTTTGTTCAAAGCCATAGGAATACAGTGCCTCCGATCTCAAGCAGCTTGGGAAGACAGTTCGAGCCTACCTCCCAACATATTGATAAAGCATAACTCATACACCAGCGCAAGAGCTAGAAGATGTGCTCCCACCTGCTCTGTTTCTATTCATATTTATGTTCTTCTATTCTATCAACCCAGAAATGTCTTCTAATCTGTGGAGATCAATCCCTCATGATCTCTAGGAAAACCAACCAGTTTTTTTGTTTTTTACTTGAATTGGGATGCCTGTAGGCGAGAATAGCTATTGGATGGTTCGATCACTAGAATCAATGGCCATGTAAATTCTTCTTTTAGTTCACTAATGTCTTTCATTATTCTGAGCACTAGATTTTCAAGCTTGAAACTTGCATCTCAGTAGTTCATATTTATGTTCTTCTGTTCTATCAACCCAGAAATGTCTTCTAATCTGTGGAGATCAATCCCTCATGATCTCTAGGAACACCAGCCAGTTTTTTTGTTTTTTACTTCAATTCAATCCCTCATGATCTCTAGGAACACTAGTCAGTTTTTTAGTTTTTTACTTCAATGGGATGCCTGTAGGCAAGAATAGCTATTGGATGGTTCGATGACTGGAATCAATGGCCATGTAAATTCTTCTTTTAGTTCACTAATGTGTTTCATTATTCTGAGCACTAGATTTTCAAGCTTGAAACTTGCATCTTAGTATATTTGTAGTTAGTGTATGGCCTACTTATATCCACTAACTTGCTGCTGTTTCAAATGAATTTCAAGGCAGTGGATTCTTTAAATGTTATGCTTGTGCCTTCAAGCTTGCTAGCCATGGATTTATGCATGAAGATGTTTTATTAAAAGCATTACTGTTGAAATGATCCATAGCTAGTTTTCCCCCGATTCTCAGGCTGAACTTAATGCAGGGACTTGCTGCCTCGCAGCTTCCCTTGTTTATTTGATTTTGGTTATCTTGAAGTTTAAGAAAGTACTATGATTGTCACCAACCAAATGGGATTCTATTGTGAGGTTAAAGAAATGACTAAAACCGCAAGTTATTTCAAGCACCAGCCACTATAGCAACGCAGATGATTCCCCCACTACAGTCTATAGTTCAATACGTTGAAGAATCGACGGAAGAATATATAATTATGGAAACTTTTCCTAACTCGGAGAAGAAAATTGCAAACAATCGTGAGGGCATGTCACTGATTGCCACATCTACGAAGCTGGATAAAGTGGCCAAACAATATGCCAAAGGAAAAAATGTCACAATAAGATAACTTTGTTTACTTCATTTAACTACCCTATTACTTTTAGTTTAAAGATAGTTACTAAAAAATAACTAAATTTTGTCTAAAGGACCTTGTTTCTCATTTTTTAATTGGTCGATTTTTGAGGTGAAATAGGCTTCTTTTGGAAAGGTGGTCTGATTGCACCTGGTGCACCAACTTGATCTCATGTTTCATAATTAATTTATTTTACACGTATGGTATATTTTGGCATTCTGTGCAATTTTTTTTTTAACTTCTACTGAAAGGAACCGATGGCTAATTCTTATTAGCTCGGTCATTTGTTTAAGTGATAGTTGCAATATCTGGTTTATTTTCCCTTGCCATTGTACCACCATAGGTATATAAGGTCAAAAAAAGCCTTGTGAGATAAGCAAAGGAACCTAATGCTTTAGCTTCATTGCAGGTTGTTATGTTAACTAATTTAGTAAGGTATACCTTATCTGATCTCCTTTGCATTGATATGTTATAATATTTGAATATCAACTCAATTATTGACCTGATCAAGATATATTAGTTCAACTCGTTATGATTTTAATTTTTGTCTGATATTATAATATCAAATAATTTTAAATTCACTTTGCTCATCTCTGGCACAGTGTTATGAGATAAACATAAGGTGATATTGTGCACTTGATTTTTATGTCTCTCGTATGCGAGCAATTACTTAACATATCCTTAGTTAATTCTCTTTTTATGTTTGTAATTTTATTTATTTATTTTTGTTAGAAATATTTACGTTTTCTTTTTGATGTCATCCATGGGGTTTCCCTGTGATATTTAAACATAATTTGATATCTTTTTTGATGTATAAGTTTTTTACACCCAGGATATTATAGCATAATGTGTGTTTTATATGTTAGTAGTAATTTGGTGAAATCACAAAGATATAATAGATATAATTTAGCTACAAATATAGGGAATACCCCCTAAGGTTGTGTTAAGGCTACAGGAAACTAGTTAGTTAGCCTAAAGCGGGAGGACTTAGTCGTTAGTGAATGTATTTTTAATTGTTACTTAGTTGTCAAAAAAAATTAAGAATTCAATATACCCCATAGCCATATTTGGCATTGACGGATTGAGAGATATTTTAGTTTGACAAATTGTTTTTTATTTCTTCATTATTCTTAGAGTAAATTTAGAGTTCGATAGGAAGCATTGATCTATGATTATGTTCCTTGAATTATGCATATGGTCATTATCTCTTTAGAGCCCCCACTAAATGGCAAGTGGGGGTATATTGGTTTGATGGTGTGAACCAAGTTGCTTTGTTGTATTCTCCTTGGATTCTAACCATTAAAAGACTTATTTGAAAATGCCTTGATTAGCTACTTGGAGAGGGACATGTTTGTGAGTAATGGTTTCTTGGATGCTAAGATGTGTGGAGTTGTACTTATGTTTATTACTCTATTAGAGTAGGTATGATGTTACCTCATAAAGGTGGAGAGTTTTTTCAACCTTATGGAGTAACCAAAATTGTAGCTTTTAGTTTCAAAGGGAGTTGATGGGTGTTACAAAAAAATATTTTCTCACAAAGTGGGATTCATAGCTTTTGGGGTTACTGCAAAACTTTTTTTACCATGATAAGAGAGCACCATGTCTCATATTCGTTCAGTTATGGCTCTTGTACATATGGATGGTTCAATTTGGGTGAAATTTTTAACATGGTTAGTGTGTTTCCATGACACCCTTACCTAGGAGGTTGTTACCCTAATCAACATGATTATTAACCCATTAGATGCACATATTGGGAGAGTTGGTTACTTAATTAGGGGAAATATCTATGTAGTAGGAGGAGAATTAGAACTTGTAAGGGGGAACTTAGCCCTTAGATATTAGCACCACATAATATATACATTATAGGTTGTACACTCAACATTAAGAGGCTTGGGTTGAGGAGCATACATCATGGAGATTAGTAGTGGACTTAGACACATGTTATGGAATAACATCAAATTTTAGTGAGCATGTTCGTACACATAAGAGAAGCATTAGGCACATGAGAGAACGTGTCGAACACAATCAAAATAGGAGTTCCTTGTATCAAGAAACTTATATAATATGCCACCAACAAAAAAAGAGAAATGGAGTAATATCTCAGAGAAGAGCACATTATCTTGTATAGGGGGCATTACCCAAGGAGGATTATGGATTGGAAAATTATACTCTAGGCTTTGGATGAAACCTAGATTGAAACATGTATATACTTGTATTGTAGAGAAATAAATCTAGGTTGGTCTTATTGTATATAAGGGAAGAAAGGTATGATATATTATCATGATTTTGTGCTCTTCTTTGTGCTTGTCCTGTCAATGTTAGGACTCATGAGGAAATCATAGGAGATAAAGAGAAATAGAGATATATTGGTTGTTATTTGAGAGATTTATCTCATTATGTTAGGTTGTAAGCCACACATATTAACTGTAGAGAAGAAAATGACATTGGAGGTAATCACATTTCTTGTGGTCATTTTGCAACACAAGGGTTTCCATCTTTATAGAAGACCTAAAGAATGAGGCTAAAGTATTTTATGGTTTTCGAGCATTGTTTTATAGAGTGTAAATCCATGATAAGATAATTATGGGATTTGTGTGATTCCTTACTTAAATATGGGAGAAATTATTATGCTAGGCTAAGGGAATATTTCCACCAACGAATTTAGCTAAAATGAACTCTAGATATATATATGAGTGGGTTTATCCATGTTATGGGGGGCTCTTAGTATTCCTCGTAGCTCATCATTTCATCTACTACTTATTATTTACAAATTATTTAAAAATAAATAATGATACTAAAGGATTATGTGTCAGAAATTCCACCCATAAGTGGGAGGGGTGCTTGTGAGTCCAACCATTGTTATGAATTTTTCATAACTTTTTCTTTAGAACACCTCTGTGAAGATGCCTAAAATTTGGTCATTTGTGAAACAATGTATCAAATGAATAGTCTTGGCACCTAAATGAAAAAAAATGATAATTTTCTTTGACATGTATATTTTAATCATGGAATTTGGGATTTTTGGCAAACTTGATTGCAAAAGTAATTTCAACTAGAAAAGTAATAGAATTTGCATTTTTTTTTGCAAGTATTCAACTATTTTCTTGAGCCACACAATCTCTTTTGTTGCTTTAATAGTTGACACATGCACTGTCTCTATCGTAGAATCTATTGGAACTGGTATTTTTCTTGACCTTTAGGAGACAACTATTGATCCAAGCCTCATAAAATAACTTGAAGTCAATGCCCCATTTTCTTTGTCCCCATGAAATTATAAATAAAATATCAAATCAAATTGAATTCATCCACCTTAGAATAATTGAGTAGAAAATATTAGGTTTCATTTAATCATTACAAAACTCTTTTTGTGGTATACCAATGTTATTTTCAACTCTTTGGTATAAACCTAGAAAGAATCCTAGCAACAAATACAATATCTAATATCGTGGTGGTGAGGTGGATAATACTTGCCACAATATTCCTATTCTTGGTTAAGACATGAATACATTGTCCTTCAAGTTTCCATTAAAAAAAATTAGTCTTCACAACCAATTGATGGAATTTCCATCAAATTTGTGCAATTGAGGAGAAAATTGTGTTGATCATGGCCCATTTTGTTGTGTAGTGGGGCAGGGGATGTTTCCTCATAATCAACACCTTCCTTCTATGAAAATCATTTTTCCACAACCCTTATTTGTGTTTTTCAAGTGAGACATTTGATTTGTATTGATTCTTGTAGAACCACTAAAATTCCTGGATTAATTATAAATTGAGGGTTCACCAACTTCCATGTCTAATTCTTAATCAAAGCATCATATTCCTTATAAATCTCTTCTTTCTACTAATCATGAGTAGTTTCTCCTTCAAAGGAATTTCTTTCAAAATTAGTAGATAAATTCAATTCAAAATCATATGAAACATCCATATCATGTACAACACCTAAATTATAATTATATATATTACCTCTATCTTGTTTCGTGGAACCTCAAGTCCTTGATTTTCAACTTGATTGGGAAGAACACTCTCAATTATTTTGATGAGCCACTTTGATGAACCCTTTTTCTATGTTATAGGTATATGTACTGATTGAGGTGGAATTACATTAGGATTCAACCTTCCAATATCTTCAATAAAATCATCCAAAGGATATTTTTATTTCGAATAAGTAGCCAAAACATCATGAAGGGGGATATGGTGATTCAAAAGGAGATTTTGGAGATTGATACAAGATATGGATCCCACCTTAAAGATGTATAATTTGAATAATGAATTCATGATATGTATTTACATGAGTGGCACTATCTAGACAATCTAGGTGCATCTCTATAATATTACTAGTCTTGGAAGATTCAAGGAAAATTACATCTTTGGAAAGAATAAAATTCTTGCATATGTCATTGTCAAGATGATAGGCCTTGGTGGTATTTGAACACTCCATGAATTTTTACTCCCAAATATTTTCATCAAGCTTGTTTATTTTCTCCTAAGATGCATCATTTTTTCTTGATCAGGTAAGAGTAGGACCTTATATTAATCTAGCCAATGATACATAATTTACATGAAGTCACACCTGCTCTATGAGAGTTCCATAGTTAGCAGGGCAAGCAGAAACCTAACCACTCACCCAAACCCAAGAGAAGCTAAAAGAAACCCTACACTCCTTGGAAGACGAGTCAACTGGTCTAAGGCCCACAAAAAGCTACTAGTGTCCCGCCGAGGGTCCATAAGAGAACCCACAACATACCACCCAAAAAGCTAACTTACGGACTCGACGAAAGCTATAAGCTTAGTCCTCTAAACTTTTTCGGGTCCAAAACATGCGAACAACTTGCACGACAAATCACCACCATTGACTACTTGACTTAGATCCAATGGCCTTTATGGATATTGGGCGGATGAGAAGTGCGAGGGTTAACCATCTGATGAGGGCAGTTTTCTCTCACCTCTCGCCACAATCGGGGACAATATCAAAACCCAGAAACCATTCGGACCCTGCCCAATAAACCACTTATGGTTTTGAATACGTTGTTTCACGGAAAAGCAATTACACTCTTGCACCAAGTGATGACCGTCAGACGAGTCCCGTGGGGAATTTCTGATCCTTCCACCTAGATTCTTTGTCAAGCACCATCTAATCAAAATGAAAACAGGCGACCAAATCTGTGGTGCTACCCAAGTCAATATCTTCACCATCCAACCGAAAGTAATCAGAACTTTGGAAAGCAGCCGAAACCAAAAATGGTCAGATGGTTTAGGGTTCACCATCCTCCCACCTATCTCCTAAATCCCTTCGATCTATCCTGTTGAACCATAGTTCAATATCTTTGGTTGCCAGATAGAGACAATCCTCCCGCAGTTTTCCTATAGGTGAAGTATCCCAAGCATACCGAGAATCCCTATCCCTATTGGTCACTCCTTCATTCGCCAATCGATCCACTAACATGTTTTCTTTCCTTTTCACATGGACAAATCTGACATTTTGAAGGGTTTGCAGGTGGGATTGGATTCAGTGAAAAGGAGCTTCCAATGCTTCGACACTTTATTTGGAGAAGTTCCATTGCATATTTTCTTGGCCGCTCTAATGATCAATTCCGAATCTTCTTCAATGATAACATTATGTGAATTTGACTCCACCGGGATTTCCAAGCATTGCTCTAATGCCAAGAGCTCAACCATGTTATTAGTGGCCTTCCCCATGTGGCTATGGAATATTTTCTTTATTTTCCCCTGATAATCTCTTATGGCACCCCCAAAGCTAGCTAAACCTGGGTTGCCCTTAGAAGCTCCATCGATGTTAACCTCAAAGAAACCATAAGGAGGGGGCTTCCAAATGCTGGCCCCTATATTTATTAAGCTCACTCCCTTTATTATTCCTTGAGGACTTATGGACTGGAGACCCAAATGAAGTATAACATTCTCCTCTTGAAGCAGAGGAGGATCCCTAGGAGGTGTTCTCAATAAGCTTCTTATTATGTCTTTAAGCTGCCTTAGAATTTGATCAATTATGTGTTGGGGCTCGGTTGTTTTGTCTTTGAAGATCCGCCTGTTGTGCTCTTTCCAAACATTCCAAATGACAAAGTATGGAACCAAAATGTAGGCTTTGTTAATAATCTCATTCCCTGAGAAGTTCTTCCTCTAGTTTTTCAAAGTGTTGGATATGCTGAGACTATCCCTATTAGTTTGTTTGAAGATTGAGGCCACCCAGTCCCACACCCTAGATGTGAAAGGGCAGAGGTTGAGAAGGTGTTCAATCATTTCCTCATGTGAGCCACAGAGGTGACATTTGGAAGGCCAATGAAACCTTTCTTTAGGATATTCTCCTAAGTTAAGATCTTCCTTTGATGCACTAGCTAGATGAATAACTTTATTTTCATCTAGTGGGGGTTTTGCCAAAGCTTGTTCCAGACTTGATTAGTATTCGCAAAGTTAAATCCCGTGACTTCCTGTTTTGCCTCTTAGAGGTTAAAGTTACATTCATTATTCTTTCCCCATCTTAATTGGTCAGGTGAGGAGGAAACCAAAATCCTTTTATGCTCTAAGTCCTGGGTGAGAGTGTCTGCCTTGGCCTTCAGAGGACTCTCATCACTGTAACTTAGATCCTTCCATTTCCTCCATTTTTCATTATTCCTACCTTGGTCCCAGAAATATTTTACCAAAAACAAACCTTTGTTATCTGTGTCACTCTTGAGAGCTACCAATTCATCCCTATATAGGTTGGGTTCCTGTTGCCAGCTGTCCTCCCAAAATCGAGCGAAGTCCCTTGCTTGGATTTCCTAGAAATAGTGTTGTCGAACAATGCTTTTATTCTACCAGGAAAGGTTCCAAATGTGGGAGCCCCTGATTTGTCCTAACATTCTAATATGATCCTTCTCCTACTAATACTTGGCATACTTTTATTTCCAAAGCTTAGCCCAGGGGACATTTGAATCCTTGATCCATCTCCACCAAAGCTTAGCTCCCGAAACTTTGCTGAGAGTCTCAAGATCGTGCAGCCCCAAGCCGCCATGGATTTTGGGCTTACAGAGCTTGTCCCAGGCTACTAAAGTCCACTTCTTTTTGTCTTCCCCTCTACCCCATAGAAAGTCCCTTTGTATGCTCCTTATCTGTTGCTTAATACTTTGAGGAGCAGGGAGAGCTCAAAACATGAAAATGGGAATGGCCTGCAAGACTGCCTGTGTGAGCACAAGGCGCCCTGCTAAATTTAAATACCTTCATGTCCATTTTCTGACCTTGTCTTGAAGTTTATTTAATATTGTTTCCCACACTTTCTTGCTTAGAGGTTTGTCAATAAGAGGAATGCCAAGATATTTGGAGGGTAACTGTTCCCTTTGAAAACTAAGAATTCTAGTAATGTTTCTCCGAATAGAAATATTAGTGTTAAAGAAAAATACTTTGGACTTGTTGAGGCTTACCTCTATACCTGCGGCCATAGCAAAGTCGTTTAAGATGTTTCTGATTGCTCTAACTTCCCTAACTGTGGGTATCCCCTGCAACATTATATCATCCACAAATTGTTGATGAGTGTTTGTCGCTCCATCCGAGGTTAGCTTGATACCCTGGATTCGACCTTCAGCATTTGCCCTTTTGATTGCCTTATCTAGACCTTCCATCATGAGGACAAAGAGGAAAGGTGAGAGCAGATCTCCTTGTCTAAGTCCTCTAGAGGATGTGAACTTTCTAGATGGAGCACCATTAAGCAGAATGGAAAAACTAGTCGTGGAAACTAGTGCCATAACCCATCTTATCCAATTTTGGTCAAAGCCATAGGCCTTTAGAATTGCTCTTATATAAGCCCAGCTTAGTTTTTCATAGGCTTTCACTAGGTCGAACTAAATGATCATACCCGCTTGTTTGTTGCTTTTGAGAGAGTGTACCACCTCATGCACTTGGATGATATTGTTAAGAATTTGTCTTCCTTCCACATAGCCTGTTTGCTCTTCCCAGATGAGAGAAGGTAGAAGGGGCTAGAGTCTATTGTTTATCACTTTGGAAATGATTTTATACACCACATTACATAAGGCTATGGGTCAAAAAATATCCAGAGTCATGGCATTTTCTTACTTAGGGATTAAAGCTATGAAGGAAGCATTAAGAGCCTTCAGAACCTTTTTCAATTTTCTTGAGTCTTCCACAACCTCAAGGATATCCTGTTTGACTGTTTCCCATCAGGCTTTGGAGAAGTCTAAATTTTATCCATCTGGGCCTGGTGCTTTTCCACTTTTCATTTCATTAATCACCTCACTGACCTCCTCTTTTGAAATGGGCCTGTTAAGATTATGGCTATCCTCACTGGTAACCAGCTTAGGGATGTATTGGGTGAAATGATCAATGAACATGGATCTATCCTCCATTGGCTCCTTTGCAATATTGAAGAAGTGTTGTACAAGGATCAATTCCATATTGTTGTGAGAGACAAGCTCAATGCCTTGAGAATCTTTGATCTTTGTGATTCTGTTGTGTGCTCTGTGAGCCATAGTGGATTTATGAAAGAACTTTGTATTTCTTTCTCCGTCTTTAATCCATTGAATCCTAGATTTCTGCCTCCAGAAAATTTCCTCTTATAAGCATCGTTCCTCCCATTCTTCTAGCAAAGAGTCAGTTAGTTTTTGCCTCTCTTTAGTGAAGCCCTCCGTGATGTTGATCTGGTTGGTTTCCTAGAGCTTCTGCTCACTTTCCCTTGTGGCCTTGAAGATATCACCAAAATACTTTTTGTTCCAAGCTTTAAATTTGGATTTAATGTGTTTAAGTTTCTGCTAGAGCATGAACATTTTAGTGCCTTAAATGTTCAAGTCCTCCCTCCACCATTTATCAATGTTACTAGTGAATTTAGGGTGTGAGAGCCACGCATGTTCAAACCTGAAAGGTTTGTTTCTCAAAGTGCCCATAAAGGTAGCTTCTAGCTATACTGGCCAGTGATCCAAGCCTCTGAATGGTAGAATGGAAGTTGTCATGGCGGGTCCTGTGAGGAGGAGATCCTCTGAAACAATAAATATATCATGTTTGGAAGCCACTTGAGAAGCCCCTTCCCTTTTATTGTTCCATGTAAAGGTTCCATTTATTATTTCAATGTCCACTAGTCCCATGTTCACAATGAAGTCCTGGAAGGCTTTGGAGTCTCTGCTCAGCTGTCTGTTGCCTCCTTTTTTCTCTGAAAGAGATCTTATCATATTGAAATCTCATGCAAAAATCGAAGACATATTGGGATTTCTTGCTCTTAGATCCTCTAGGGAGGTGAGAAGCTTGAGATTATTTGCTTTCTTTTGAGGTCCATAAACATTTGTAATCATATATATCTCCTTATCACCTACAAGTTGACACACCAAAGACAGATAGTTCCTAGATGCTTCAGCATCCAGCATTCCAAATTTCTATGGATCCCACAGTGTGAGAACCCCCCCCTCCCCCCGCCGAGTTATTTGCCTTAACTTCTAGATGCTCATACTTGATTAACCACTTATTATGAATTTCTCTTATTTTATCCATTGAAAATTTTGTCTCCTGAATAAAAACCATGTCTGGTTTGTCTTCTTTCATTCTGTTACATAGATTCCTTTGTTTCTTTCTACTCCCTATACCTTTAATATTCCAGGTTGTGAGCTTCATTAAGAAAGGTTAGTAAAGGAATAGCTAGTGAGATCTTTCATCTTACCTGATTTAATCAATAGTTTTCCACATTTGTTTATCCGCTCATTCTATATTTTTCTTCCTCTTTTCCTTCTTGAATTCTTTGGAGATTGTGCCTGTGGATTCTCCATCATTTTGACCCCACTTGGATCTTGGCTTTCATGGTTTATTTTGACACCAATTCCCTTCGATTGTGACCTCCAAAGAAAGAGTTGTTGTACTCTGTCATAATCTTCTTTTGTCAAGGAGTCCACTCCTATGTTCTTTCCTTGTTCCAGAAATTTCTCTAGATCTATATTTTCCCTATCTAGAATGTCCTGTAATTCATGGTCCTCCATTTTTACCTCACTTGGAGTCATCTCATGGTTCCTACTGATCTCCATGTGGCTTGGTAGATCATCCTTTTGTTGGTTGTTTAATATAATATCCTCCATTTCAACTTCCTTATGCTGCTCCTTGGTTACGTTCTCCATGTCCTCGACTGTCCCCATGTTCTCCTCTACTTCCTCTAGGATTTTGAAACTGTTGTGTCTTGTGTGTCTGTCCTCACTGATCTTGTTGTGTGGATGTTTACCCCCTTTCCCTTTTCCCCTAGCCTTGGTGAAACCTTCGTGATTTCTATCCAAAGTATTTTTCCCATTGCCTTCCATATTGTTTGTTGGGAAGTCTTTGAATATATGGCCATGTTCATGACATTTGCAGCACCAAAATGGTATGTTCTCATAGTCCATAGTCTGCACCCATTCTTCATCATATACCTCTAAAATTATCACTTCCGGAAGGGCTCCAAATAGGTCCATTTCCACACATATTCAAGTGAAGAAGGTATATTTTCCTTTCAGGTTTTCCTTTGAGATCTTTAGAAAATACCCCAGCTTATTGCCTATGGTTTTCAAAGATTTGGTAGCCAATAATCCATAGGAATGGAGTATAGTCTAATCCAAACCGGTATTGATGTTAATGTCTCATGTTCCAGGACAAAGTTCACCATGCATGGCCAAATGTAGAGTCCTGTCGCAACATAGAAATAAGGCCCCCCTGTGAGCTCTCTGTCTTTGTGCTCTAGGCTTGTGAACACCATCGTGAAGGAGCCCTTAGATCCCAGATTTAAATGTATTTCTCCCTTTGGCTTCCAATGGCGCCTTATCTAGACATGTAACGCCCTCTTCATCGGCCATAACCTTATGAACTTGCATATGATCACATGTTCTGGCATATGGTTACTATGTGCTTGTATCACTAGATCACCCAATATGACCCAGGGAATAATGCTCGACTTGGGTTTATAGACTCTCGTAGTCCTTATGGAAGTCATTTTTTTACTGTTGCCTCCATTCTCCTTTTCTTTACTTGTTTCCTGTTGATTCCCTTCCTAATCCTGAAGTTCGTTTCTTCCAAACATTCCCTTTCCTCTTGCTTCTGAAACATTTTCCAATGATTTTTTGAAATGCTTCCCTCCTACGTCCTTACCTCCCTCCGTGACACCTGACTGTAGGAGGGAGAAACACTCCCCCCTGCGCGTCCCACCATGGAACCCTAAGTCAAAACCCTAGTGCCAACTCCAACGATAGCTCAAGTTGCAGCCTTTCAGAAATTCCAGAGCCGATTGATCCAAATAGGACAAATTTCCTAAGATGCATCATTAAATGAGTATGGTTGTACCAAATTTGTAAGGATTCTTATTGTTAAGAGCATAATATGGACACTTGATTTTTGGCATATGCTATGTGTAGAAGTAAATAAACTGAAAACATCAACTTTACATTTTTGAAAAACATCATGGAGAAAACCATATTTAAGATAGTCCTTTCCATTCTTTCAACTATGTCATTTTGTCAAGGATTTTATGGAATGGTAGTTTGGTTTTGAATTCCATGTTGGTGAATATAGTTTTCAAATTCATTACATGTATATTCATTCCATTATTAGCACAAATATATCTAATATATTTTCATGCTTCATTTCAATCCTTACATGAAAATTTCTAAAATATCAAAATCTTGAGTTTCTTTTTCAACAAGTGCACCCAACATATCCTGCTGTAATTATTAATATAAGTTATGATATATTTATTTTCACTAATGGATAGAATAGGTATGGGGTGGCATAAATTAGAATGTATCAGTCCAAGTTTCCTACATTCCATGGAAGTGGAATCATAAAAGGCTTGCTTCTTGTGCTTTCTATGGATACAAGGATTACATTACCTTAGTTACGTAGGAATAGTAGGAAAACTAGAAACTCCATTATTTTTCAATAAACTAAGGATGTTATAATTTATATGTCCAAATATAGAATGCCATAGAAGAATAAATGGAAATATACCTTCATAGTGATGAGAGATATGTGAAGAATTATCAACATGAAAAAATATCACTTTTGACATGTAAATTGTTGTGGATGTTTCACTAGATATTTTACATGAAGGAGAAGTTAAAATAAACTAAAATATATACTTTGAAGGATTCATTCCTTTTAAATTCCATATTTTTTATTATTTATTTTCATTGTTTATGCATAAAATAGATAAAATGTAGAAAATAGAGAGCACTAAAATAAAAATACACACCGACAAGAATGAAATATCAAGATATTATCTTGGAAAGTATTTCAAGAGAAAATATAGTTAGAAGATGAGGTTGCTTTACACTTATTTCCTACAGTGGAAATTATGCAAATAAAAGTAAAATGAACTCTCTGTATGGTTACCTAATACCAGTGGTGCATGGGATACTATATAATATACACCCCAATGTTCTAATCTCTCTTTATCCTCTCTCATCTACTCTTTTCTACTATGGAAAAAAATGCAAGAAAATAGAGTGGAACCCATTTCCCTCATAGTGGCTAATGGACCTCTCATTTAAGTAAAACATAAGGACCATCTAACCACCCCTAGGTACAAAAATGTTACAATAAACCTTGATTTTTACACTAAATAACACTTTCCTAGCTTAATGAGTTCTTAGGAGGGTCAAGAATATTTTTCATTCTTTATCTCCTAACATGAATATTGTGTAGGATATTAAGGAGATTTTGCACAAATTTCAAGGAGATATAGCCAGAGATATCCATGGGCTTGCTCCCTACTATAAAATACTTCTAACCTAGCTACTAGAGGATAGTAAACACTCCTTCATATTGTTGTGTGGTGACCCAAGATACATAGTCCAACTTTACAAGGATTTTGGAGGGAAGTTAGTCCTCTTCTCATCGAGGTTTCCCTGAACCCATTTTTGAATAAATAAAGGGTTTGAGTATCCTATTAGAAGAAGTAGGAAGAAAGAGAATAACAACATAAGATTGTTACAAGAGGTTTAGTAGAATTTATATAATTTTTACCATGTACAAACAATGTTTCTGTTCGTGGAAGAAATATTTTACTTTACTTCGTAGTCCAACTTTTCCTTAATGGTTTTAAGTTTACTTGGGTTATGACCTACCTTAGGTACTCATTATCCCTCACATACTCTTACTTTTTATGTATTTTTTAACATTGTAGCTCATTTATCAACATTACTTTTATGCATGGTTATTTATATGGTTTATGAACAATATTTCATTAAAGGTACCTAATTATTGGGTGATAATATTCATAGTAGTTACATGGTCAAAATAACATTCTTGCTTTTTCATTTTTTTTTAATTTATTTTCTAATGTTTATTTTTTGTTTCTCATTCATTATGAAACTGTGTGTACACAGTCCCCTATTTTGTAGCTTTAGGAAACTCTACATCCATGTATCTTTATTGGGTTGATGTTTATGGCTAGTGTAATGACTTGGAAATATGTGCCTTAGAATTTCAAATCCTCTCCCTTGCTTCCTTTTCTCCTCAACCTTGAATTTCGAGTATTTTCTTTCTCACTGGATACGAAGGTTAGGAGGATACCAAGGTTGATAATGAGAATTGTATCTTTCCTTGAAAGGAAAGGGGAAGTCCATAGCTTATTGAAAGCATCGAGGGGATTTTGACGCTTTTTGGATAACAAAGCATAACTATAGGCTAATTTATGACGAAAATTTGATTGATAAATTTCTACAAAAAAATACCCTACTGCCATAGGCGTTGATGGTTGAGAACATAATTCATATATAGGGTAGCATAGTTATTCTGAATAAAGTTCATGGGAAGATTTGTTTATTACTTGTTCTGAGCATAGTAATATGAAAACCATAGGAATTAGTTCCTTTCTCTCAGGTGATAAAGAGGACTAATTGTTCACTATCTTGACACAACATGTTGATGTATTTGGATGGGACCACTAGCAAAAATTGAGTTTAATTTTTGTTGGTCATTTGTCTTTATTTTGATGAAGTTTAAACATTATAACAATAAAAAGAGGTATTAATAAATGTCAATTTAGGTACAACCATACTATCAACATTTTATGATCATCAAAATTATGATGAAATCTAGCATCAGTTGAGCAATAACGAAAAATATCTTTCAATGAACTTTCCATACATACCACACTTTTTGTTCAATAGTTGGACATTTTTGGGCATCATAAGACCAATAAAACTAAGTATT